>MU187885.1:565-60073 GCA_016904865.1 Pissodes strobi | reverse complement strand
TATTCTGCCCGGATTGATATCGTTGAGGTTTACATCCAGATTGGTTTTATATAGTTCCCAATCTGGTCTCCTTGGATTTTTCTTTTGCGTTGTTCATTGGTTGTGCTTGCTTTCATGCTGAACTCTTAAATTCTGTGATCAGATAGTGAGGGTTCAGCGGAAACCCTCCAATTTTTCTCCTATTTCGTGATTTCTGAGCTACCGAAGGTAAGATCTGAAACTTCCTCCCTTGCCCTTGTTACAAATGTGGGTGTATTCCCGTTATTACAAATATCAAGGTTCATTTCAAGTAAGAATTCAAGAAGGTATTCACATATGTCGTTGGTGTTGGAGCTCCCCAGACGATGTGATGGGCATTGGCATCACATCCCATTAGTAGTGGTGTGTTTTCCCTCTACAGTGGTGCGCTAGCTCCTGCAGATCCACGGGCAGTGTCCACCCCGGCGAACTAAGCGGCTGCTATTACAATGGCCTGTTCCTTGCCCATGTGAAGGAGGTTCACCATGATTGGAACAAGGTCCCTGGTAATAAATTTTGAAACACAAGTATAATTACTATGCAGGCTCTGGGCATTTCCTGCCTGTGGTATCCTATTACCTTTGAACTTTTGGTGGTCAGTCCTTTTACCCACAGTTCTTGGATCAGTGCCAGATCCATTCGCCCTTGCCCAAACAACCTCGTAACCACGGCAGAGGGGGGAGTTTTAGGAGCGTAAACTCCAAGTTTCTTGTCAATGCTTGTCAACAACAACGTTACTTTTACACCAGATTTGCGCTAAAATCACCTCATGATTATTTAATTGTATAAACTATGTCTATGTAGATACCAGGTATGAGTGTAGTGGATTCTAATTCCGCTTGGAACAACCGGTTTTTCTTGATTCACGTGTGTCAACGCTTTTCGTGGTTTAGACTTTTCTTTCTTCAGTTTATTTGGCTCGTTGATTTTCCTGAAAGAAACGGGGTTAATTAGAGCTTTTACAGGTTTAAAAAGGGGATGTAAATAAGCTCGATACCAGCCACTTTACAACAGTTAATTTTACCTTATCTTAACGGTTCTACCTATTGGAAGTTAATTGTGACTGTGATGTGTATCCAAATAATGACCATTGTTATAACGTCAATACGTCGGTCGAGACAAGAATTTCGTTAAGATTATGTTGTTTGATCAAATTTTGATCAAGTGAAGCATGAATTCCGTGCGTGACTGATCCAGGGATTCACTCTGTCACAGGCCTCCGTAAAATCAACAGCAAAAGGCAAACATTATTTATTTGTACAATAGTTGCCTATTCTGAAAGCCTTCCCATACAGCACGTCCAATTTAAATTACGTCTCTATAAGATATACACGTGAGAAACAAAATATGTTATGATGAAACTAATTGTTGATCTAGTACTGACGTACACATATGAGATACACCTATGTTTTTGTTGATAGAATTGTGTGATATAATGTTTAATAATTGTATACCGTATGCACTTAAGATTTTAAACATTTTTATATAACGTAAAGAAGGATCATTAGAATGTTGAAATTTGACGTCCGTAAATGATGCCTACAAGGTTTAAGTCATATGTATGTGTGATGCTTTATGCAATATTTGTACCTACTGCATACACCACGTAAAAGTGCGATATACACACATGATGCAAAAAACTATATATACACTCTTTAGTTGTGTCTTGTCGTATCTACATTCCACCATTCAGAAGCACGTCACAGTGCGCGCGCAAGCGTGAGCGTGAGCATACCGGGCATGTGTATCTCATGTGTATCCTCTTTCCTCTATAAAAGTGGGGTAGTACATCCACATCATATAGCAGCCATTTTTGTTTTATCATTTGGGAAGACGCGGAAGTGTGTGTGTCTCTGTGCACTTTGAAACGGATTATAAGGTATAGTAAAAATTGATAAATACTTTATTACTCCTAGGTACCATTAATATTGGAGCTACAATGTTTAATAATATTTATAACCTAAACTAACCCTATGCACCTAAGATTCTTAACATATTTATACAAAGTACAGATGGATCATTGGAATGTTATTGAAATTTAACGTCCGTATATGTCCCTACATGATGCTTACAATGGTTTAATGTAATTTGTTGGATTTCTACCTAACATTTTTATGTACCTATACTAACGTAAAGTTAATTGGGTCGTTAGAATTTTGAAATCTAATGTTCGTACAGGATGCTGACAAAGTTTAAATCATTAGTGTGGTGATTATAGCTTTAAGTAAAATTTTGTGTATACACCACGTAAAAGTAATAGTACAGTGTAATAACATACACTCTGCTGTTGTGTGTTGTCGTTTCTACATTCGAGGGAGATGGAACAATGCCAGCGCAGAGCGTTAGCATGCTGGCCATTTGTATCTCATGTGGTAGCAGGTAGTAGTCATTTTACCATTTGTAAAGTTCTGGGGTGGTATGCACTTTCTTATTATAAAAAACCTAGGCGGTCATGGAAATCGAGTAACGATTCTCGCTACACTGATTTTTGATACAAAAATTTTCAACACCCTTTGATGCATGTCAAATATAAAATCGTAATGGATGCTTACATTTGCGATGCACCGGCACCAGCTCGTTCATATATAGCTCAAAGGCCATACTGGGTATGGATGCTGTAGGAAATGCACAATCAAAGGTCATTGGGTATCACGGCGTATAATGTTCTACACATTTACTTTTATTAAATTGGAAAGTGAACATCCTTCAGAGTATTTACAGTTACAACCATAACAATTGATCTTTTGTGCTCAGCTTATAGGTACTTTTTTGTATTATTGCAGTGACTTTATGAAAGACTCTTGTCCAATACCCAATTTGCCAAATTTGAGCTCCAAAACGACGTGGCGGTCTGCGAATGGTTACGACAAGCAACCAACCGACTGGAGGATCTTTTTTTGTTTCAAAAAACGAAGAATGGCTGAAAAGAGAGCTGCTGAGCTGCAACAAAGGCTGGCAATGTATAGCATAAGATATATTTGCGTTTTTATTATGTTATTTGAATATTTTCAATACATTTTAACATTCTTGTAAAAGTTCTGTCATTTTCTAGTGTTTTCCTACTTCTGCTTTCTGTTGCACCAATTGATAGCGTTCCGTAGTAGCAACTATATAAAGTGAACGGCTAAAATATGGAACAAATTCGTTCCAAAGTCAGGTATTGATTTTTTAGGAAAATGCTGATACACGTCCATTTTAATTTTTTGTTCTGCTTTTTTGCTCTAAAATGAAATTATGCAGGTTGTGTCAAAAATCAGATTTGACATCAAACTTAATTTATTTTTAAATGGAACACTATTGCTTCGGATTTAAAAAAATAGTGTTTTATTTTAAAAAAAAATTGACATCAAATCTACTTTTTTGAACACCCTGTATATTTTCTTTTTGATGCAAAAAAAAACGGAAGAGAAATTATAATTGACGTGATCGAACATTTTTCTAAAAAGTCAATACCTGATTTTTAAATGAATTTGTTCTATATTTTAGCCGCTCTTTGTATATTATGTGGAAAGAAAAAAAGAACAATTTTAAAGGAACTTTTCTTCAGACAGACGCTTTAGGAAAATAAAAGTTTCGCTGCCCGCTCTTTCGTTCTCATAAAACCATAATATTAATAATTTTTTTAAAATACCTGTTTTGAGAACGAATAAAGGTCAGGCGGCAAAACTTTTATTTTCCTGAAGTAGCTCATGAAAAATTGGTTTCTTTGACAGGGCGTATGCATGGGGCGACGGAGCTACATATACACGGAATAGTATATTTACGTCCAAATTGAGAAGGACGAATGCCATGTGTAAACAGAGTTTAAGCATAATACACAATCACTGTGCAGCCGATAACACACTGTGGATCATTTAAGTTGTGTATATGTAAATGGTATACTGTGGCTACATTGTGAGGCGGACGTTTAACCTTTGTGCATACGTGTGTACCTGAAATGTGTAAACGTAGCACATTTACATCTTAGAATTGTGCAACCCTGTGTCTGCATCTAGATACATCGTCACAATGCGAACACATCGTAATCGTGATTTGGTGTGCTGTATGGGTTGTTTCCTTTCACATATTAGGCCTGAAGGTGATGGGTATTTTTTTAGGCATATTTATACGAAGATCATATCTCTTGGCATAAGACATCTAATCGATGTGATATTGTATATGGGTGATGAAACAGCACTATGTTAAATTTTAGGAGCGATTTTTTCCTTTGTGTTATCACGATCGTTTACACGCTTCGTCATGTTTACAAAAATGTCGAGATAGGACGTTTTGTAGTTTTATCGGCGTATTTTTCTAAGTCGCACGTGGTAGGCGTGTGGGCCAGTTTAACATGACAAAACTGCGGAGGGGTGCGAGAGTGGCCGCGTTTTTTAGGGACGCGTGCAGGAAAGGACTAAGCGATAATATTGTTTATTTTTAGCAAATATATTTTTGCCAGATTCTTAACAAAACTTTTTGGTTTTGTATTATCTTTGTAAAACGCGCTTCTCAACCTTTCTAATATGTGGAATCGCTTTTGACGTGGAACGTCTAGAGATATAGATTGGGCACGACTAATTTAGAATTTGTGATTTTTTTGTAGATTAAACCCAACATTTGCAACTAAAGTTAAAATTATAGCAGTCAAGGAGCATATTTGGCGGAAGCAAATAATTTTCAAATACACAGATATTCAGAATTTAATGTAACGAATGAATTTGTTCTCTACAGGCATTTTTGGAGACAGAAGATCCGAAAAATATATTAAATTATGACTTGAGCTATTTATTTTGATTGAAGGGAAAACTTCTTTAGGAGCATTCAGCATAGTGATGGGCATAACCGAATTATTTTGATAACCGAATTATTTGTATTCAAATAATATTAATAACCGAATGATTATTTGAATAATCATTCGAATACATTCAGGTTAGCGATCGCAGCCGGTTAGGAAGGAGGTTCAGTGTCATCGGCATCTTATTCGTAACTCGTAGTTGCTCTAATTGTCTTATTAAGCATGGCTTAATAAATAAGTAAATAACAATAGAATACGAGTAAATATTTGATTACGCAATATTATTGAACAAAATATAATAAACAGCATTTTACGTTTTTCAATAAAAAATACTTAAACTCCAAAATATGATTCTTGGATGTGTTGATTACATGTAATGAACATAAATTATTAAAAATCTACTTTGCAAAAAAGTATTTCTCTCTGGCGATGTATTTATAGTACTATAATAATATTAATAATTAATAGTACATATATTGGTATAGTTATTACGACTTATGTATGCTCCTACATTCTAAATTCCAATATATAACCTAAAAACTAAACAAACATTAGGTGATAATTGGTGTTATGTATTGGAAAGCAGGCCGTATTTATTACGAAGAAGTGTATGAAAGAAATAATAAATATGTGCAACAAAAAATATCGGCCGGCCGGATCAAAAGCGACCGCCTTTTATCTTGATTCTTTGAAGATGTCAACAAATTGCTGTATTTGCACTTTTTGGGCATTCAAGCGCTGAAAATTGGATATTTCTTTTTATGTTAGGTACCTACGCAATAAAAGTAAATTATGTAATCTTAACTTAATATTCGCTAGTTTTTAACCCCCCAAGTTCAGCTTCCACATTCCACAATTCCACATCCTACCGGTACATTTCAAAATTTAAAACTCATCTTTTATTCGAGCTAAAACATCGAAACTTGCATCTACACTATAACCCCTATATTCATAACTCATAACTAAATTAAAACCGCTCTTTGCTCGTTGATCATTCGACGGATCGACGCGACGCGACAGCGAGGTTTGTTCCTTCGTGTTCGTATTTGACTTCGTACGTATCAGGTTCAGGTTATTTTTCATTCGAATACTTGTGGAATGAAAACCGAATAATACAGGTTATTTTAATAACCGGATAACAGGTTATTTTTCATTCGAATAAGCCCATCACTAATTAATATTCAGCATTCAGCATTATAAGACGGAGCCATCACTCTCGGATAGTGACGTTCATTCGGATAAAGTCAGCGTCCAATTCAGTGAAGCGAGAGAGGGAGAAACTGTCAGCGCCAGCGGAGAGATTCAGAATCAGAATATATTATGCTTTATTGTCCAAAAAACATAGTTTGTTACTGACAAAGCTAAATAATAACAAATAACAGTCAATTGAATCCGTACAACAAATTAAATTTCTAAAATGTAGAATTAAGTTGATCCATGTCTAAATCTAAATCTAGAAACTATCAGAAAAGTACTCCCTATACTATAGTCTATAGTACGCCTTAGTAAGCAACATTTTCTTTAAATTTTTTCAGATGCAGACATTAAAATTTAAAGACATAACAAACATATGAATAGGTTAAGTTAAGGCATTACATTTATAGGTCAATACACTTATGGTTGAAATATTTATTAACACTATAAAAGCTCTTTCTGAGAAGAAGATTTTCAACATTTCTTTTGAAGATGGTCGGATCCTGACACCTCCTAAGCCCGCTGTACGTGAGTACTAAATTTCCACGGTTTCTGGTTTCATAAGAATGAACATCCTCATGTATGTATGTCGATGTTATGTAGGTTACTCTTAACAAGCAAAGGACATTCTAGAATAAATTGTGAGGGCAAGGCTAAAATGCCTATAGTCCACCAGACAGGACATATAGGCAATTATTTTGACCCAGCACGCTGTTGGGCATAGAAGACATCCATTTCCCCAGCGCAATGATCCCAAATCAATGTTGCATAAGAGATGTGGGAATGTAGAAAAGCAAAGTAGGCCTTTTTCAAGACTTTTCTTAGAAACATTGCTTGAGAGTTTTCGGAATAAAAAACGAATTGGAGCTCAGCTTGGAAATCAGGGAAGACGCATGATGATTCTATCCACGGTAGTTTGAAATCCAGATTTATATCCAAGAACCAGAGAGTCTCTCCTTTGCCTAGAAGCTGTCTCATCGAGGGAACCATATTGTTACGTTTTCCGAAGGGCATAACTCTAAACTGATATAAACCACTTCCGGTAGAAAACGAGGTCTTTTCCTTATCTTGTTCGTCAATGCCTACTTGCCAGTAGCCGCTCTGTCGAGTGCTGAAAACCAATGAGATCCTGCTAGTGTCGTCAACGTGTCATCAATCCTGGGAAGTGGATAGCTGTCTTTCTTAGTGACGTCATTGAGCTTTCTATAGTCCACGCAGAATCTGGTAGTTCCATCCTTCTTGGTGACTAACACAACAGGAGACGACCATGAGCTTGATGATTCCTCAATAATTCCATCGTCAAGCATTTTGTTGACTGATGTGGTAACCTCTTGCTGCTTCGTCACTGGTAGCCTCCGAGGATGCTGCCTTATGGGGTGAGCACTTCCAGTGTCGATTTTATGTTTTATGATGTTCGTTCTTCCAGTAGTGCCATTTTTTCTTTCAAAGGCTGTGCCCTGCTCTTTGATAAATTGTGTAGCTCTTTTCAGTTCTTCGGAAGACAGACGACTTCTGGAAATGTTCTAGGACTTCGTTAGGTGATGTCGAGGGTGTTACTTCTGACTGCGTTTCGCAACTGGTTACCCACTGCACCGGCTCGCAAGTGGCTATCACATCTCCTTTATTGATTTTGATGGAATTAGGTGAAATATTTGCTATCCTTATCGGTACTTCGCCGTCGGTTTTGACTAGTGCTTTGCCCACGAGATGTTGGCAAGGCAAATCGTGGTGTTGGATAAGTCCGATGCAGCCTCCAAAATCCTTCTCCAATTTCCCAAAAATTATCTGCTCGGTATTTCCGCTTATTCTGACAGTACATGCCGCCACTACTTTAGTCGGTGTGCCATCGTCTGTTTTGGCAAGGATGAACTCTTCGGTGCCAAACTTCAGAAAATTAAGCTTGCTGTCAAAAGAGAATCCATGTTGGCCAATGAGATCCATTCCCAAAATAAATTCGTCTTCTATGTCGGCTACTAACACTGTGTGGTGTAATTTAATTCTTCCAAGTTGAAGTTCGATATCCATTTTCCCAAGTACTTCAGCTGTCTCACCGGTAACCGTACGTAAAACTACATTCTTTGATATGGGTAGAACTTCTACTATATTTACCTTGTTGGAACTTATCAAAGATACCGCCGCACCAGTGTCAACAGTAATTGTTATGGCTCTTCCGTTAATCTTTCCTTTAATAGTTAGACTGTCGGCGGCTTTTCCTAGGCTTTTTATGGAGACGATCATGGGGCTTTATCTTCCTTAGCTAACACCCGCCCCGCAATGTTTACTAATTGAAGTTTTCCTGATTTGACTTGGAGGCCCTAGGGTCTCTGGATGGAGATCTAGACCGTAGATGTAATCGGCAGTCTCTTTTGAAATGCCCAGTCCTGCCACGTCTATAGCACTGATTTGATGTATTTCGGTTACGTGGCCTATCTTCTATTGGCTCCCGGAATCTCCTTGTGGCCTGTAGAACTTCCGTTAATTTCTTCAAAATTTCGCCCATCTCAGTTAATTCACAGCTGTTTGTCGGCTTTTCTTCCTGGATGGATACAGGCCCTGACTTTTTGGCTTGGAGATGTTACAGGCTGCCTCGATTTCTAGGGCTCGACCCAAAGCTTCGCTGCTGTTATCAAATTTGGCTAGGCGTAGCATTTTCTGAGTTTCTGGATCTCTAATACCATCCACGAAATATTGGGCAGCAAGTTCCTCTTCAAATTCCTCTGTTGCTCCCGGGTAGGCCAATTGAGTGAGACGTCTAATGTCAGCCTCATACTCTTGCAGGTTTTCACCAGGCTTCTGATGTCGGGACTTAACTTGTGCCTGATACAGTTGTCTTCTATGTTGGTCTCCAAATCGTCTCTTTAGGGCAGCTGCAAGTATGTCATATTTCCCCTGTTGGCTGATGGGAATAATCTGTAATAGTTCCAGGGCAGATCCACGAAGCGCAACCACTAGTGATGTAGCCATTTCTTCGTTATTCCAACCGTTAGCAACAGCAGCGGCTTCAAATTGCCTTCTGTACATTGTCCACGATGTTTGACCGTCATACGTTGGAGGTCTGATGATGCCCTCTCGGTGGGTACTTGATGTTTTAGTCTGGTAACTTCTGCTTGTAGATTTTTCATTTCTTTCTGTACGTCTCCTACTTCTTTTTGTATATTGTTTACTTCTTTTTCAAATTTCTAATTTTGCCCGTCCAATATTTTCTGTAATTTTCCTTGCTCGCCTACAATCACATCAAGCATCCATTTCTGAAGCTGGTCCTGTTCTGCTTGCCTTCTACGATCATCCTCTTCCCGTTCCGTTTGCCTTTTATCTTCTTGATCTTGTAAAATTTTCTGAAGACGGTCCTGTTCTGCTTGCCTTTTACGTTCATCTTCTTCCCGATCCGCTTGCCTTCTACGTTCATCCTCTTCCCGATCCGCTTGCTTTTTATCTTCTTGATCTTGAAAAATTTTCTGCAGCCGGTCCTGTTCTAATTGTCTCTCAGCATTTAGATTTTCCATGAAATCGGCCAACATTTTATTTATTTGTTCCATTTCTGCCGTTTGTTGCCTTGCATTGACCATAGAATGCAATCAAATTTTACCAGAATCCACCAATCAAACGGTCTCGTTGACGTACTTGTATTTCTTCTTTCCTCGAAAAATACTTCGCAGGTCCAGTCCCTTCACAATCCGACTTCTGACACCAAATGTTACGTTTTTCCCGTGGGTTCTTAACAGAATTACAACTTTGCTATTTTCAACTAATACTCTTTTTATTCACTACCACGGTATACAATTTAACACTCTATACTACTCTTATAACTTTACCACTAACATCTATTCAACACTCAATGATTAACTGAATTAACTCTAACATTCGCCTTAGGTCTGCTTATATATAATCTGAAATCTATCACGAATATTCGGGAAGTATTCCGAGGCCACTCTATATGATCTCGACGAGGCCATCGAGATAATTCCAGCGATCCTGAATCTTCGCGACCGGCCGGGCGATGACTCATACAGAGAAGCGAGCGGCACGGCGGCGGCGGCTAGTTCTATAGGGTAGCACAAAAACGTTCGGACGGTTGTTAGTCGTGACAATATGTTGAATTTTAGCAACATTTTTTAAGAACAGCCTGTTATAAACTAGGCTTCAGCTCCGCCCTGTGCTACATACGATGCTTCAACAGTCCCGTCATAAGCCTGCACAATTCACGGTCAATCACGCGAAGAGAACATAGAGATTGGCGTGATCGGATTTAGGTAGATCATTTATATATATGAGGAATCAAAGAGGACCCAGAATTGATCCCTGGGGCACACTCAACATCACCTGCCTCATCTCGGACTTTACGCCACACGCTTTCACGACTTGAGGACTGTTCGACATGTTGTAACCAGCGTTAAGCGTTAGGTGTTAAATATGTAACCTTAATTGCTAATTGCTCATTAGGCGGTCCATATGCCAGGTTTACTCAGCGGAATCAATTTTTTTTAATGGCGTGGGTCGAAGAGTTGGCCGTTAGGGTAGGGCGCCACTAATTTTTTTTACAAGAAATTTATCAATGATTATTGATTCTTGAAAATAGGGTAATAAATTTTAGGAAAATACCCTGTGAAAGAACGTGGAAGAAATTTGAATATACAAATTAGTTAATATGTTGACTGCAAATTACCAAATAAATATCAGGATTATAAATGACTTATTTATTTTAAAAAATGCCAACTTACACCACTCTTTTAGGACAGTTAATCCTATCTCTAATTTTGGGTTCTAAGTACTAGTTTAAAGCAATAAGACAATTATCTTGTTAGATATATCACTGATATTACAAGAATGATAAATCAAAGCAACACCAGATACGAGCTACTTGTTAACTATGCGTTATAACTTTAAGATTAATATTAATATTACCCAATTCTTATGTTATAGTAGAGCTAGAAACAACATGTAGGTATAATGAAATAAATATTAGCCAAGCTTTATCTTAAATCAAGCGAGAATATCGGTAGACCAATAAACAGGCCTCAATAATATCAAATCAATAAATTAAACTCTGAGGTAAATATGTATATATACAGCCGTTAAATATCTATAGGTAAATGATTTGAGTTCAAGGCGGTTCCGATATCAATGTGACAAAGTAAATTTGCAAATTTCAGTTAGGTGAAATAAATTACTGCCATGAGCTTTACAGCCAAGTACAGTAAAAACTGACTCAATCAGCTATTCTGACGCTGGCCAAATGAAATCTCTAACTAACCAAAGACAAAATTAGGCATCTCTCTTAAAGGTAAGCTCGTTAAACAAGAATATTAACGATAGACGGCAAACGGCCTAGTGGTTTAATTATAAATTCATTAATAAAAATGATAGATAGTGAGAAACGATAAGCTGTGGCAATGTTATAATCTGGTGTAATAAAAATAAACACTTCATCTTGCTAAGGGAGGCAACATTTATGTGCTTATCGATCCAACACTACTTCATTAATTTTTTTCCTAATTGATTGAACATTTTGATGGAACAAACATATAGGTTTTGATCTGACATTGTTTGAGTAGGTATTCCGTCATGTGTTTTTCCATTTGAGGCATAATCGTTCTCAGACTTAAAATGCTATAGACAACTACACCCACTGGCCAAACACTTTGGTCTAGTAATTCATTTCTTCATTCTGTGTGCACTTTAAAAGAGCTATATTTCCCTCCTTCATTTAAACTTTTCACATTCAATAGCCACTATGCCATTTTCTCCAAAATACGAGATATTTCATTAAAATTTGTTCAAATGGTGTTTCTTATTTGCTACTGCATGCTGTTTCCTTTATTTCCTTTTATTGGACTAGATTTTGGGTTTATTCTTTGTTTTTTTCTTCCGCCCATCTTCATTTTTGTTATCGTAATCCTCAGCATCAACTAAAACGGCTTTAGCATCTTTCTGCGTGTTTTCTTTATTTGACTGCTTTGAAATTAGGTTTCTCACAGTGACATTCGATTCGACTGATCTTTCGATATCAATATTGTAGTTATCTTTTTCTATGTTTTGAGTTTTTCGGATTTATTTTCATTTATATTATTTGTGAACAATTCTTCAGACCAAAATACGCCTACGCCTGTTCTCCGAAAGACAACGGGAAATTCAGCGAGGATGTAATTTCGATTAGAATATTCAGGATGCGGTTACTGTATCATGAATTTACCTTAATTTCTGTTGGAATTTCTCAGTTTTTTCGAGAAATGTCACTTTTTCCTTCAGCAACGCTAATTCCTTCAAGTACCCTGCTGTTCCTCTCAGTTTCGGTGACTAACCTCCTTAGTAGGGCACTCTTTTCATTCTTCGAGGGAACCGGCACTATTTTTCTTAACTCGGCATGGAACACAAATAGCGTTCTGCCTATTGGCTGATGCTTGGTTTAAACCCGAGGGTATGAGGGAGATTGTAAAAAATCAAATTTTGAGTAAGTGCGGAAGTTGGTTGGGGGAAGATAATTTTCAATGAAGAACGCACATTTTTAGTGTTAATCAAACACATAGTTTCCAGAATAAAAATAGAGTGCAATGTGAAGATTATTTTCCTTACAAAATAAGGTCTGCATGACTCCATGTACCCAATGCCACAAAGAATCCTAATGGCGCGTTTCTGCAGAACAAAAAGTGGATTAAACAAGTACTTTGCACAGCTCCCCCAGAAGCAAACACTATATTGCAGATGACATTCCACCAAGGCAAAATGAGCACTTTTAGTTAAAGTTTTATCTAACTCGCCTTTAATATTTCTCAAGGCAAAACAGTTTGCTGCTCAGTATGCTTGTCGAACCTCAACTTAGCATCAACACACAAACCCAAAAATTCGTTAACATGAAGGGACGGAATAGGGCCAGTATCCAGACATACACCATTTAGGTGACACTTGAAGTACAATATATTTATTTTAACACCATCCTTTAACATTGACCAGATCCTTGTTAATCATCCCACTAAGAGTCTGTGCGTCACTACTATACCAAAGAAAGGTAGTATCGTCAGCAAAGGATGCACATTGGCTGGTTTCAATTATTAGTGGTAAGTCAGAATAGAATCCCGGGACACCCACCCTAAGACACTTAACTCCTCTGAGAAGCTGCCATTAAAGAGAACTCTCTGTGTTCTGTTAGACATATAGGACCTAATCCACGCGAGGGCACACACTCTGAAGCCATAGGTTTCAAGTTTCCGCAGCAGAAATTTGTGCGATTCACAATCAAAGGCCTTTTGCCAAATTACAAAACACAACGGCAGCCACGTCCCCATCATTGAGCCCCAGGTAAAGCCTTTCAAGCATTTGAAAGATAGCATCATTGTCTAATGAGCGGGACAGTGTGTTGGGTCTACCATCAAATGTTATGCCCACTAAATCTAACTATTACCATGCCTATGACGTCCTTCTACCAGAAAGGAACGAACGGGCAAAAGACTCGGAACATCTGAGAACAACAGAGAATAGTTTGTTCACTGACGGCTCCGAGACCAATGATGGTACAGTGTTCCCTAGGCAAACACGCAACCATTCTTCAGGCTGAAGTTAAAGCCATTGATATGACTGCACTATGAGCCACTCATCGATAGACACTGAAAAAGCAATTCAATCAAAATATTCTCGAACAGTCTCGGCAGTATAGAATTGCCAGGAACCACTCACCAAACTAGGTAGAGAAAATAAACTTTAATCTGGATACCTGGACATACAGGATATGAAAGCAACGAAAGGGCTGATGCTCTTGCGAAGCAGGCGGCCGCAACGGCCTTCATAGGACCAGAACCATTACTGGTAATAGCCTACAACACAGCTAAAGAAGCCCTCTCCAGGTGGACACAACAGCAACTTGTAGACAAATGAAGAGAGTTACCAGGCCTAACTCATTCAAAGATGGCAGTGAATCTGTCATCAGAAGTAAGAACTAGACAACTTCTTCAACTGGCCGACTGCAGGCCCGCAGCATGTACACTGGCCATTGTCGGCTAAGAAGCCACATAAACAAGATAAGGCTTTCCGAGGAAACGAAGTGCCGCTTGTGTTTGGAGGACGAAGAAACAATGAAGCATGTTTTATGCTACTGTCCAGCAATGGAAAGAACCATACAGGCAGGGTTTGAAAATGCTCAAATTACACTTGTAGATTTGAGAACTATCCACCCCAGAAAGCTAATCGGTCTCATGAAAAGGATCGAGCTTCTGGCCTAGTGTGAGCCTAGATGTGAGCCACAATACACCAAAGGTCGCAGTGGAGGGCCCCCATCTGGGCTCACTCACGTGTACAAGTACAAGTAGCATCATTGGTACTCTTGGAAGACAGAAATCCAAACTGGGATTTATTTAAAATATTATTAGCTTCCAAAAAGTTAACAATTCTTTTTTTAAGAAGCTTTTCGACAATCTTGAACATAGTAAGCAGCAGTGAAATAGGCCCGTAGATAGAAGCAATATCTTCACCCTGTTTGAATACAGGAATGACAGTGGCCCTCTTCATCAAATCTGGAAAATTGCTATTCATGACTGATTTACTGATACATTCGGCTAGTGATAATAGAACTGCAGAGGGTAGAGAAAAAATATTCAAAGGTATAACGTCCCAACCTGCAGATCTTTTGTTTTTAAGTAAGATTAAAGTTCCTCAGCAGTAACAGGTGCAAAGTAAAAGGCATTATTAACTGAGATGCCACGCACAAAATTAGCAAAGAGGCTCGTGGTAAGTTGAGAGGCAATGATGGAGCAGTAATAAGAATTTATATTATTAGCTCCCAATTTGGAGTTATGTTTCTTCGATTCTTTACCCCGCAGGAAATTAATTATTCGCCATGCCTCTGCCTGCTTGTTGCTTGCATATGCCAGCCTGCAAGAATAATACTTATTCTTAGCGGCTTTTAAAGCTTTGTGATAAAGATTACGGTAATTGTTAAAGTAGTCAAGGAAAATTGCGTTGTTCAACGAATATTTACGAATAGTATGGAGGCATCTCATACTCATACTACTTGCAGAAACTCTTACACCCTTCGTAATCCATGCCATATCTATTTTTGGTTTCAATGCTAAGATGGGAAATGCGGCATTAAAAAGCTGAACAAGCTGTTAGTAAAATGTAAGCAGTGGGTTGCCTCCATTGCACAAGGAGCCCTAATCAACCCCTCAGCCAGCATGAGAAAAGGTAGCAAAGCTTCTCCCCTAAAAAAAACACGGCCACGTCTTCTTCCCGGTCTAAATTAATTCTTACTATTATTGAAATGAAACTTACAGAAGGCCGCTTCATGGTCAGACACTTAAGACAGACCGCCGGCATTCAACACCATACATGGCACAAAACCACCTACACTCGAGCATACGTAGTCCAACACAGGAATGTAATAAATTATCAAGAGATCTAACCACCCCCCAACCGTTGTCTACGTAATTTAAAGTTGCCTTGAACAATGACAGATATATATGGTGAAATTCCGCTCAACAGAAATTCCAACCTGTTAAGAAAGATATCATAACTAGAGCTAGGTGCTAGGTAAACGGTAAATACACACAACAAACAAGTTTAAAAGGTTAGAAAATATAACAGAGAACCTACTCAAAAGATATTTCACTACAAAGATCGTTAAACCTGGATATGCTCTCAAACCCAAGCAGGTCAAGAACAGAATCATGCAAGAGGATCATGGTACCACCATGCAAATAATCAACTCTAAAAATTTCATCATCACGTAGTCCAAAATATGAATATGTTCATCAGTCCTCAACCAGTGTTCAGTAAGTAGCAAAAGTAAATCTCTTCAAAAATACTTCCAATTCATTAGATTTACCTCTTATGAACCGAACATTTAGCAAAAGTGTAGTTAATTTGAGGTAGACTCCTATAAAAGTAGCACCATCAGCTGAATCAGAGCCCGCGTCAGATGCTGCAACACTCACCATACTCTCCAATTATCCAAACTATTATGGTTCAAGGCTTCCCCAGCTGTATGGTTCATACCATCATGATCACCATTCCTTACGTTTTTTCCAGAAGAGCATTCAATTTCAGTGGGTTTCTAAGGTTTTTAAGTTTGTTGCCCATCGCGTCACAAATATACGGAAACTGTATAATCGAAGTAAATTAGCAATTAAAATAGTAAATAGGAGAAATAATTTATAAAGTTTTAAAAATTTGGGTGCGGACTCTTTATAGACATCCAAATATAGATCAAAAGGATTCCCACATCTCAGGAGGGTGCCTCATCCCATTTCGCTTCAGAAACCACCCCGTTACATAACCTGGTGCCCGTTTTCTGATTTTTCTCAAAAACTGTTACTCTGACGAGGAAAATGAATAGAACCTAAAATATTTAGCATAAAATTCTACATCATTTATGTCCCATAAACTTTTCTATCGTTAACTTTACTCTCACAAATATGGTTTGAAAAATTAGGATATGTTACTAAAGTTAGGCAAAAAGAAATGGTCATAGAAAAATGTTGCAGATTTTTCTACACAAACCTGGCAATTAAGGCAAAAAAATATACTTACAGAAAATGTTATTATTACTAGGTACTATGTCTTTTATAGTCGTGCTCGTTTCCACACCACCGATGAGGTAGAGCTCCCGGCGCGTTTTTTTTTTGTAAGTGGCTTCCCCTGGAGGCCTAATCCACTGAAAACTAACTGCTGTTTATTCATTAATTGAATTACCTTCACACTACCCATGACAATTGGAGCACATTGTGGAACACTTCAATCGAACCTTAGCACAACCGCATCGTTTTCCTCAACCCTATTTACAACGGCAAGATATTAATTGAATTGAATAGCAACTGGTGTCTCAATTCTAGGAATTGGCACCAAGATTTGGCTAATAGTTTTCCATCCCCATTCATTAGGCTTCAAATTTTATCCACGCCACGAATCATTTTGTTGAAAACGCGAAACGAATGCTGTTCTGCTTGATTAGATTGACCAACAAATTTGTTGAATGAAATGAATCTAAATTGATTTAATGATGTGACAGTTCGAGATGCCTTGTATAAAGCCAGCTGGTACAATGCCTGGTTTGATCGATGATGGATTGTTAAATATATGCAAAGTGTTCTTAATTCACAGAAAAATTTGCTGAGCAATCTGGCAAATAAGTAATGTTTGATTAATCAAATGATGAAAAACTTGAATATGCTGGCATCCAAGCTCTTGCTGCAACAGATGATGCTGTCCAAACTGCAAGTAAGGAAGCCGATAATAGCCACACGGTAGTTGTTGTCGGACAGGCTGTTGACCTTCTCATTCTCTTAATTGCTCTTTGTCCTATTGGTAAAAACATTCGATTTCAAAAAGATGTTCAAGGAAACATCAAGGAAAGGGCATATAGTTATCTCGATTTACAGAATCTGAAAGTCCTTCATAACTGTAAAGGAAATATATTATTTGGTCACACATTCAGTGAACGTGATACTACGTCAGCATATTTTGACAAATGAAAAGCACAAACTGTACATTTAATAAATAGTAGAAGGGACTTTGACGATGCTTTGCATATATTTAACAGTCAATCGTCAATCAAACGAGACACTGTAGTAGCTGGAGAGGAAATCACGCTAGCTTTACAAAAGGCACCTATTTAACAAATTTGCTGATCAATCTAATCAAGCAGTGATATTATCAAGACTATCACCTGCATGTGCTGCTTTAGAACAACATTCGTATCGCGTTTTTCAACAAATTCATTCGTGGCGTGGAGAAAATTTTAAGCCTAATGAATGGATATGAAAAATTTGGGGCGACAGGAATTTGGACTAATTTAATGCTGCAAAGGCCCAAGCAATTACGTTTACCAAGAGTGTCAATACGGCGTGCCCTGACATCATTATGGCAGGATCGAGTATCGACCATTCCTTCATCCTCGTCAATTGGACTACTGGGTGTCTCGGTCAACAGCAATATGTCCTGGCATGACCACGTTGCTTAGGAAGACCCTGAAGCTGCCGGATCCATTCAGAAGAGAGCTGTGCGTCTCGTCAGCGACCTGGAGTTGAGCCGGGATCTGGATAGTCCGGAACACCGCAGACATGTGGCCGAGATGTCCCTGTTTTCAGATACTTTCACGGCCGATGTTCCCAGTATTTGGCCTGCATCATTCAACACCTAGAACGTCGCTTTACAAAAACTCCTTTGTCTGGCGCACTGCATCACTGTGGAACTCACTCCCAGCACGTCTGTTCCCCCTAATTACAACCTACCACTGTTTAAGAACCGTGCCAATCAACATCTTCGCACACACACCGCTCGTCGAGTGTCATAGGATCCTCCTTTAGTATGTGGGCCACTGCTATAAAAAATGATTAGCCAAATTTTGGTGCCAATTCCTACAATTCAGATATAAGCTCCTACTTCTATTCTTTAATTAATATCATGCCGTTGTAAAAAGGATTGCGGAAAACGATGCGAATGTGCTAAGGTTCGATTGAAATGTTCAACAAAGTGCTCCAATTGTCATTGTCAAGGATATTTTAATTCAGTGGTAGAGGAAGAATTAACTGATAATTCAATTAATGAATAAACAGCAGTTAGTTTTTAATGGATTCGGCCTCCAGGGGAAACCACTTACAACAAAAGCTTGCCGGAAACTCTACCTCAGTAGTGGTATGGAAACGGGCTCGAATATAAAAGACATAGTACCTAGTAATAATAAAGCATTCTGTAGTCATATTTTTTATCCTTATAGCCAGATTTGTGTAGAAAATCTGCTTTGCATGCAACATTTTTCTATGGCCAATGTATTTCAAGATATTTGTCACTTTACTCATTTTTGCCTAACATAGCAACATATGCTAATTTTTCAAACCATATCTGTGAGAGTACAGTTAACGATAGAAAAAAGTTTATAGGACATAAATGATGTATAATTTTATGCCGAACATTTTAGGTTCTATTCATTTTCCTTGTCAGTGCACCAGTTTTTGAGGAAAATTAAACAAAATTAGCGCGAAGTCACATTCGGATAGGTGGGAACTCTGTTGTTCTCTATTTGCATGTATGTAAGGAGTTCGCACCCAAATTTTAAAAACTTTATAAATTATTTCTCCTAAAAAAACTGATTTACTTCGACATTATGCAGGCAGGATTTCAGTTTATGGTTCATATATCTAATACTAGGATACTCTCCTGCTGCAAGATCGTTTGATCCACAACCCAGGACTATAAAGTAATTATCTGTAAATCCTCTGCCAGGCACTCAAGTACCTCTTATGGTGCATTTGGTTTAATGATAGAAATAAGACGTACATGTGTTCCAAGTCCACGTCGCAAAGGGGGGGGGGAGGGTTGGTGGGCGATTTAGAGTAGAGACAAAACGCACTAAGAAAAAAGAAATTGAGCGAGTCTGCTAGTACTCGAGACTGATGACGGTTGTAAAAAAATGACAACAGCACGTTGTGTTCCCAAGCGGTCACCCATCCAAGTACTAACCACGCCCGACGTTGCATAACTTCAGTGATCGGACGAGAACTGGTATTTTCAACGTGCTATGGCGGTTACCTATACATTTTAGCTTGTTCATGGAATAAAAACAAACATATTCGCATTTATAATATTAGTTAGGATTCTTTAATAATACTTACTGGCAGCTTCGGAGTGGATTAATTCACTGCACAAATTCGACACGAATATCTAATGTCACCAGGAATAACATCAACATATGGGCACAGCTTTTTTGCCCAGTAATCTTGGGCCGACATCCTTTTATTTGGGAAAGTCAATAACCAACTTTTTCAAATTTTAGAAGAGGGCTATGACTCGATATTGTTTTAAACGTCTGGGCATGTGAATAATACTTTTGACAGTTCGTTTAATTTAAAATAATAATATGCTTTTTATCGTCTAAAATCCGTTTAAAAACGATTTTAAGTGGCAAAATTGTATAAAAATCCGAAAATTCGGACTTTTTTAGGATGATAGCCGTGGCTTCGGACGAATTTGTCGTGGATTTTGAAGGTAAAATTCATTTTAAATTCAACCGTCCATTAAAAATAAGCTGTGCTATGGATCCAAATACATTGCGAATAATATAATATAATAAAAATAATACTTTTGACGGTTCGTTTAATTTAAAATATGCTTTTTTATTGTCTAAAATCCGTTTAAAACGATATAAGGCACTTTGACTATGATGATGTTTTTATACAGGTTGAACTAGTTGAATTTAATCGTTTCGCCATCTTTATGCATGATATGATCATTTATTTAATAATTTATTGCTGGAAAATCGAATAATTTCAAGCAACCAAACTTTCCTACATTAGAGAGCGAGGTGCAGAATAAACTAAAAAAATTGCATCGATCGAATTGAAAATGCTAAATTAGTGATTTTTTAATTTTCAGTTTGAAAAATCTAATTTAACCGTGCCAGCCAACGCAAAGCTATTTTCAAGAAATCTATCTCAGAGTCGTGAACCTCGTGATCTCTGTCATAGGAAAGTTTTATAACAATTTTCCGGACGAGAAAATCAAGGTTAAACTGGAACATGCAAAAAATTCCAAAGGTTGCAATATTTCTGCTATTTTATGAGTCTGAATAGATTTTGAAGAAATACGTCTTCCAATAATTTCACATGATGTTTAATTTAAAATGTGTGCATTTATACATTTAATTGCCTCAAAATCTGAAAAAAACGGGAGATTTTTGGCGATTAGAGGCAGTTTCTGGTGGTAAAATTTTATTTTTAGCATATCATAGTAGATTTAGTGCCTAAAAGTAATTGGATAATAGGCCAGGATCGGAGAATTTGGATATATTCAAGCGATAAGCAGCGATTTCTGCCGATCTTATGGAGGATTTCGACGCAAAATTTTATTTTAAGCATCAAAATTGTGCAAAATAATTTCAAAATATAGATCACAAAAAAAAATTCCTAATACTAATCTTGCATTGTTGGAGTTTTTTCTTCTGTGGTGTATTCTTAATCACTCACCGTTTTTCTAAAATTATTATTCCTTATTATTATAATGTTTAAAATTGGGGCCTTAGGCTAAGTCCCTTCCTGCTCAAATGTAGTCTCCCTTTCTTAATCCTTTGATATAAATCGAGTGCGCGTTACCAATCGATCATTTTTTATTTTCGTCAAAATTGATGTATCATTGCCGCTAAATAGGTTCTGGCTCTTGGCACTTTTTTAATAAATAACGGATTACCAGTTCTCTTTGATTTTTTTCCTCCGAAGGGGAACATAAAATTAACGCGCCGTGAATAAAATACGTGCGACGAGTCGATCCGTTTCGAATTCGAGAACCTTTTTCCTATCGACGCGACGCTTTGTTGCAACGCAGGGTCCAGCAAAAGCCTCGAATCGGGTAATATTTAATTATAATAATTTATTTTGATCGTAATTGAAGATCAAGCTAAGATCTCAATACTGCTGAACTTAGAATCAGGTTTTGTTTACGAATAACATTCGAAAATGGAGTACTTAATAATAATCTCTATTATTTTTGTTATATAAAACGATCTGTACCGTATATTTTTAATAACTAAAATAATCATAGTTCATAATATGAAATGAGATACCGTCAATTAAATTTGACAAGAGAAGATATGATCTTAAGGGTCAGAAATGCAATTTAAAGCATATCCATTAAAAAATGCTTCATCACATTTTAAATTTCCGAGAAAATGGGAACATTGTCGACTTTTTGACATAGCAATTCATAGCGTCAAAAAATATTTAATTTTGTTATCTTTGTCATGCATTTTATTAAGCAGGAAAAACTCCTTTAAAAGACGCGAAAATCGCTGAAATCGGTTAAAAAGCTAACAAGTTATATGAGATTAATTTGTTCACAACAGATTCGAACCTTCTCCTCCTCTTAGTTGAAGATTATGTCCAGAAAGTCCTTACATTTTTTCATAATCTCATCAAGATTTCAAAAGTTGTATTTTAAAGGTACCTTTAATAGGTATGCCCTTTTTGGAGATCCACAGTATTATGTTTTCGAGACTTCGTTGCACCCTCTAGCAGACGACTTACAAACTTTAAAATTATTTCCAGCAATTTCTTATGGTATATTTTATACAAAAAAAATACCTAAAAGCTCTAGTACTAGTAGTGTCTGAGATATACTTAGTCAGAGTACTTTTTTATTTGGACACCCGGTACGTATTATTCTATTTAATATGTAGATCAGTTTAAGTTTGTGATTTGATGGATTTGCATAAATCAAAGTTTAACGCTTAACTTAGTTTGCATATAGGTTAACCACTTTATTTCGTGCTGTAAGCCACCCCCGATTAAGCATCTACCCTAGTGTAACGATATGATTAATTAAAAGTTGCACTTTTCCTTCTACACCTGCTTTCGCATATTGCATTATGTAAAGCGGATTTATGCAAATCGTAGATTATGTCACTGATGTACCGATGATTTATGCCAGAAATAATCATATTTTTGTTTTATTTAATTATTTACATGTGTTTGCCATTACTAGCAAAATGCCCAACTAGCCAATAAATTTGAGTATCGATATGCTTCGCAAAAACAAAGTTTGGGTTAGCCAATTAAATTAGAAAAAAGGGCTCAACTTTCTTTTAGCTGAAATGGGTTATGTAAAAACTGTGTTTTTGTTTGTTTATAAAAGGTCTGTCTGAACATAGAAACACAAATTATTTTTTTCGGAAATGCGTCATTTCCGTTTTTCAGACTTTAGATTAGCTGAAATGGGTTACATAAAAATTAGTTTTTGTTTAATGTTCTAGACATTTATTCAGAGCCCAGGAATCAAATTTTTTTTTCCGGAAATACATCATTTCTTTTTTTTTTAATTTTTTTCAAATTTTTTGTTTTTTAGTTTAGAATAGCTAAAATCGATTACATAAAAACTAGTTTTACCTTAGTAATTGAGACATTTATTCTAATCGCAGAAACTAATAACTTTTCTCCGGAAATGCGTCATTTCCGTTTTTCAAGAAAATTTAATTTAATTTAAATAACTTTAATTTAAAGTAAACTAATTGTGTAATTTGGGTCAGGTTGGATTATCGTAAGCGCGCAAAGAGCACTTATTTAATTTTGCAATTTGGAGTTTAGGTTAGCTTGAGTTACGGTAAGCGCGCGAAGCGCGCTTTTTTAGCTTTGTAATTTGGGTTAGTTTGGGTTAGTTTGGGTTAGCTTGGATTAGTTTGGGTTAGTTTGGATTAGCTTGGGTTAGCTTAGGTTAGTTTGTTTCAGTCGGGTCACTGTTATTTAATTTTGCAATCTGAAGTTTGGGTTAGCTGATGGAGTTACGGTAAGCGCGCGAAGCGCGCTTGTTTAGCTTTGTAATTTGGGTTAGTTTGGGTTAGCTTGGGTTAGTTTGGTTTCCCGGCTGGGTTGCTGGTCCCATACCGGGCGCCTCCCCGGGTGGCGGATAGGGGAACGCCCACCAGATATGGTGGGTACCGGGGAAATATTGAAATACCCGGGGCGGACCAAAAACCAGCAAGGAATCCTAGTAGCGTCTGACCCGGAGCGGGCGGCTACTAGGTCAGCGTCTGGCCCAGAGTGGGCGGCTGCAAAACAAACCTGGCCGAAGGTATAAAGGCAAACCAAAAAAAAAAAAGCTGAAATGTCGGACGGAAAACTGAAAGTACCCCAGGCGGGTAGTGCAAAAAGCACAGAATCCCGTCTCGGGCCAAAGGGCCCGAGCTGCCCCTCGGATTCTGGGGGGGGCAACCAACCGATAACTCTGCTGAAACAGGAAAAAGAGACAATGGAGGAAGTATTTAAAAGACGGGATAGTATTAGTAGATCCCCATCAAGAGTAGCACCCTCGCAAAGGAAAGAGAGCCTAAGGGACGAAGCGGAACTTTCATCCAAAAGAAAGTTAAACGATACATCCATAGACCTAACTGAAGAAACCACATATAAGAAAAAAGAACTGGCAGCATTTACGCTGCATAAAGAGACAGTTGAAAGTATTGCCAGAATAAGCGAAGAGTTAGAGAGAAACATAGAACAAAACACGAAAAAAACAATAAAAGAAGCAATACTTAGACTAAAGAGGCAGTTAAGGGTACTAAAAGGAAAAGAGATAACAACATGGGCAGAACAGCAGAAATACGGGAAAGTACATAGAGAATCCGGAGAAGAGGACACGGAAACAAGCTCGAAAAGACCTGCATGTCCAAAATTCACAAAAAATGAAGTGGAAAGAAAACAGATCCAATACAAGGAGATGGAAACCCAGACAGAGAAAGGAGGAAACGTCGAAACAAGTGAAGCGGGCACCCAAACGACACCATGGCGAAACGGAAAAGAATACCTACGAACACTGAAAGGAATAGAGTGTTTCGAAGACTGGGAAAAAACCGGAAAAATGATATGGGAAGAAGATATTTTCCAAAACACAGAGGTCCAATCAGGAAACCCGACCACGACCAAAACAACAACGGTCAAAGTAGTAATTGTAGAAAAAGAGGATATAAACATGCAACAAGGGATTCAGGCAACCTACAAAAGGAGGTACCCAGAACTCGGGGAGACAGACGAAGCTTTTGCTATCCTAGAGCAAAGCTCAAAGTGGAAAACTGATAAAAACATAAAAAGCTACCAAAAAATCGTAAAGATAATGCAAGGTGAAAATTTAAAGGATCTATGGAATAATCTAAAGAGGCTAAAAGAAGAGACGGAAGAAGATGAATGGATTGCGATGCACGAGCTTAACTCCATCGGAATAAGCCGGCTTCGACAAATGGTGGAAGCCATCTTCCATAATTCTGGGACACATGTTATGATATATCAGAACAAGAAAAGTCAGAACCAAGAGCTGAGTGGGACAACAGCGAGAAGCAGAGAAAAGACATACGTCCTCATAGTTGGTCAAGAGGAAAGAAACTTTGAAGATTTGGTAAAAGACATCAAGAATAAAGTGATAGGCACAGAAGCTAGTAAAGCCATCAATACCATCAAGATGACAAAGGACAAGAAAGTACTAATCACGCTGGGCAGGGACCAAAAGGCAGCATTGGACCTCAGGAAAGAATTAGAAAGGAATACAAAAGGAGTAAAAGTGCAACTAAGGGGAGGCAGTACTGAGACCATCCACATTAGAGGAATGGACGCCACTACCACAAAGGAAGAGGTGGTGAAAGACATAGGAAAGATTGTGGGCAACCTAGAAGAGTCGGAATACAGAATAAGTGACTTAAGACCAAATACCGGAAACACACAGGCAGCTACTCTAACTTTGGGAAAAGAAAAAGCCACCAAGCTATTAGAAGACCCCTATATTAGAATAGGACTTTCCAGATGCCGCCTTGAAAAAAGGCTAACAATCGTCAAATGTTATAGATGTTGGGAGTATGGACATCAGACCTATAAGTGCACGGGCCCTGACAGAAACGGGCTATGCTACAGATGCGGCGAGCCAGGACATGACGCAGGAAACTGTCCAGAAAAGGAAGAGAAGTGCCCCATCTGCAAAGCGACAGGCCACAAAGCAGGATCAGGAAAATGCTATGCCTTTCGGCGAGCACTGTCCGTTGCTCGTAGATCCAACAGCAGACAGCCCATACAAGAGGCCCAACCACAAGAATCATGATCAATACAACAATAAACCAAACCAGAGACGATGACTATCAATCGTTCCCCAAACACAAATTTATAATCTGCCAGATTAACCTTAATAGAAGCCACGACGCACATGATCTTCTAGATATAACTGGGGCAGAAAAGAACATCGACATCATAACGGCGACAGAACCGAACCTAAGACACGTACAGAAAAAGAACTGGATAATAGACAACAACCAAGACGCAGCGATAAAAATCAGAAACCGGGACATAATCAGTTACGCGACCGGAAGAGGAGACGGTTTTGTGTGGATAGATTTGAAGAGTTTCGCGCTTTTCAGCTGCTACATATCTCCAAACACAACTGACAACGAGTACTCGAGATCATTGGAGCAGTTAGGAACCGCAGTGGACAGAATCGGAAAAGACATCATCATTACGGGAGACTTTAACGCTTGGGCACCAGAGTGGGGCATGAGCAAAACAAACAGAAAGGGAATTCTACTGTTAGAATGGTTAGCTAGCAAAAATATGATCGTGGCAAATACTGGAACACAACCTACATTTACAAGGACAGGGTGTAGCTCTATAGTGGCATCACTATAACTAGAGGAAGGGTAATAACCAATATAAAGAACTGGAGAGTCCTAGACGAAGAAACGCTAAGCGACCATAAATACATTTTATTTGAAGTAGAGCCCAACTCGGAGAGAAGCCACAAAAAAAATAACACCATAGAAGGAAAATGGAACACCAAAAAAATTAACCAAACTAAACTGGAAAAGTCCATAGACAATATCTTAGGAGCACAGATGATCCCGGAAAGTATAACAAACACACTCGCGGAAGTCTGCAAAGCGTCTATGCCAAAAATCAAAAGCTTCAAAAAAAAGGCGGCCTACTGGTGGACAGAAGAAATCCAAATCCTTAGGAAAAAATGCCTCAGCTCAAAAAGAGTACTAACGAGAGCAAATAAAAACTCGGGTAATAGTGAAATACAAGCACAGCAGTACTCAAAAGACAAGAAAAATTTAAGACTGGCAATAAAAACCTCCAAGGACAGATGTTGGAAAAAACTAGTGGCAGAAATTAACGAAGACTGCTGGGGACTAGGGTACAAAATCGCAACCGGAAAATTCGCACGCGGGTCAAACAGGACACTCTCCATGGATCAAACCATAAAGGAGGCCAAACAACTGTTCCCTCAGAGAGAACCAATCAACTGGACTCACAATAGAAGAGTGAGGGACTTCGGGGTGGTGACGGTCGAAGAAATAGTCCACGCAGGTAAGAAGTTAAAAAAGGGAAAAGCTCCGGGATTAGACGGAATACCAGTAGAGGTAATAAAAGCAGTAACCTCACGACGCCCTGAACTACTCCAAGAAACTCTCTCGAACTCCCTCAGTCAAGGCCAATTCCCCAAAATGTGGAAGAAGGCCAAGTTAGTACTCCTGGAAAAACCGAAAAAGGATCGAAATGAAGAGACCAAGTACAGACCAATATGTCTTCTTAACACCGGTGCAAAACTACTTGAACACATAATCCTGGCAAGACTAAAGGAAGACTTGAATCTAGAAGAAACCCTTTCTAACACGCAATTTGGTTATAGGAAAAAGAAATCCACAGTCAATGCAGTACTGTCAGTGACAACCCAGGCGAAATCGCACCTCTATAAAAGAAGTCACAGACACAGGAAAGTGGGAACCTTGGTCACACTAGACATAAAAAATGCGTTCAACTCAGCGCCCTGGAAAGAGATAATCAATGACCTGGAAAGAAGAAAAGCAGCCCCATACCTGGTAAGAATAATAGAGAGCTATTTCTCCGAGAGGAAAATCATCCTAGAGGCAGAAAACAAAAGAACTGAAATTGACATGACATGCGGAGTACCGCAAGGATCAATTTTGGGACCGACGTTGTGGAATATTTTCTACGACGGGCTACTCAGACTCCCACTTCCAAAAGACGTCACCCTAATAGGATACGCGGATGATGTAGCCATGATTACCATGGGAAAGGACCTTCTAGAGGTGCAGAGGAAAATCAATCGGGCAATGACAGACATCCTGAAATGGCTCTCAAACAACCACCTAGAGTTGGCGGAAGAAAAAACGGAGGTAGTAATCCTATCCTCGAAGAAAAGAACACCTCACATAAACATTAGGGTTGGGAACAGAGAGGTCACACCCTCCCCGGCCATTAAATACTTAGGTATCTGGATTGACAGCAAGATGAACTTCACGAAGCACGTAGAAAAAACAGCATTTAAAGCCAGCAAAACCGCAATGGCATTGGGCAGACTTATGCCAAATGTGGAGGGTCCCGATATGCAAAAGAGGAAGACTTTGTGCTCCGTAGTCAGTTCGGTACTGCTCTACGCGGCTCCCGCATGGTACACGACAATGAAATACAATAAATGTAAGGAAAGGTATAGTAAAATACAGAGACAAATGGCAATACGAATCTGCAGCGCCTACAGAACTGCATCGACAGATGCCTTACTGGTCATAGCAGGAGAACCCCCGCTGGACCTGCTCATAAAGGAAAGAGTTGCAATTTTCGAAAGCAACGACACGGACAGAAAGACCAAAAAGATAGAGGCAAGAGAGCGTCTTTTGGAGGAATGGCAACGGCGCTGGCAAGCATCAGGGAAGGGCAGATGGACCTTCAGGCTAATTCCCAAAATAGCACCATGGCTTAACAGACAGCATGGAAACACGAACTACTTCCTGACACAATTCCTTACGGGGCACGGCAGCTTTAGGGATTTCACTAGGAACATAGGCAAATCAGAGGACGACGAATGTGTATACTGTGGCGAAGGTGACACAGCGGAGCACACAGTGTTCTACTGTCCACACTGGAAGCAGCAACGGGAAATATGCCAAGAGACACTTGGCATTGTATTAAACCCAGAGAACATAGTCAAAACAATGACAGATAGTAGAAACAACTTCGAGGCGATCAACCGAATGATCACACAAATACTAAGGGAAAAAGAAGAAAAGAAAGACTATTTGGTGAATGGCTGAGAGGAAAACACTCCGAGACACATCCAGCAGCTTTTCCTGAAGAAATGCCGCAAGGTGGTTCCGGGAAAAGGAAAGAACCTGCTA
The DNA here is from genome assembly GCA_016904865.1 of Pissodes strobi. NCBI lineage: Eukaryota > Metazoa > Arthropoda > Insecta > Coleoptera > Curculionidae > Pissodes > Pissodes strobi. The sequence continues at coordinate 31,454 of MU187885.1, read as the reverse complement.
AGAGTAGGGGAAGGGTTTTAGTGGGTCGGCCTAGCCGGAGTCTCACACTCCCTTGGAGCGCTAGAACACCAATGCTCCAGGGGGTACTCAGACACGTATTTCCAACCCCTACTATAAAAAAAAAAAAGGGTTAGTTTGGTTTAGTTTGGGTTAGCTTGGGTTAGTTTGGGTTAGTTCGTCTCAGTCTCCGAATGCGGAGTGGCTTGAGCAAGCCGCCAGGCGCGTCACCAGGTTGCGGATGGGTGAACGGCCAGGGGCCGCAAGGTTCCTGGTTAGTAGTGACCATAATGTGAAGGCCGCGGCTTAAAAACCGCGCGTACGGAACTAAAGTCACTGCCGCGGGCAGGCTCCCCCACGGGCTCACATCTTGTGAGACGGACTTGGCAAGTCCGGGGTCGGACCCCGTAGCTGTCTCTGTGCTGTTTCAACTTGTCTGGGCACAGAGTCCACCTCTTCTTTCACCACTCTCTTTCCTATCTAGACCTCTCTTGGTCGACTCTTGCTTCTTCCGGCCCCGACGCTATTAGGCAACGAGGGCTAGGGGTCTCTATTCTCTTCAACTTCTTCAACTTACTTACTCTTCTTATTACTTCACATACTTCACATAGGGAAGGACACCCTACAAAACCAAACTTTTAACTATGTCGGAAGGAAAAACTAAAATTGTACCCCAGGCGGGTAGCGCAGCACGCGCAGAATCCCGCCTCGGACTGAAAAGTCCGAGCTGCCCCTCGGTTTCTGGGGGGGGCACCCAACCGATTATAGCCAGGAAAGAAGATTTTGAAATACTAGACCCGTTCGCGAGGCGACCTAGTATAGGCCGATCTCCACCGCGGCTGGTCAGGAGAATGGAAACCGTAGTGGTAGACGACACTGAAGAGGAGTACGATGGATCGTCACTGGGAGCCGGTGCGGGAAAAGAATCAGAGAAGAAGAGGAAAGTTAACGATACGTCCTTCGAATCACACGCGGAAAATAGAGAGACCTATAAACGTAAAGTGAGTGCAGAAGCGCGCATTCTCTCAGAAGCCATGGAAAGGATTACAAAAATCGGGAAAAATATGGAAAAATACATAGAACAGAATACGAAAAAAGAGCTAAAGGGACTGATTTCGGCGCTTGGGAGACAAATCGAGCTATTGAATTGAAACTCAGTAATGGATTGGATTGAAACAAATAAATGGGCGAAGGCAGAAACAGTCATTCAAGTGGATCTAGGGGTACAGTGCAAACCTGAAACGGCCGAGCAAGCTACGCAAACAGAGACTTGGAATAAAAGAAAAGAGACTATTAGGAACGTAACGAGAACAACAGACTTCGGAACGTTTGAGACATTGGAACAAAAAATCTGGGATGTTGAGGCTTATACTAACAAGGAAATCAAGATAGGTAATCCCATAGAAACAAAAGATACGACAACGAAAGTGGTACTGATTGAACCGGATGATGAGGGGATGGAAAAAAGTATCCAGAGACAATATAAGAATCGATACCCTGAACTAGGATATACACTGTCTGATTTCGAGGTTATAGAGGGATCTATTAGACTTAAGTATAAGCAGCCTGCAGATGCTGTGCCAATACAGAAAATTATAACTATCAAGTAGGGCGTGACAGACAAAGAGCTATGGGATAAACTTATCAAACTAAAAGAAGAAACGGAGGACGACGCTTGGGTGGCAATGCACCATATCAGGCGTCTGCATCTTGAAAAACTTCGAAAAATGGTAGAATTAATCTTTCACGGTACGGAAACCATGGTGGTCATTTATACAACCAGAAACCAGGAGAAAAGAAAAGAGGAGACAGAAAAGAGAGAAAGGAAAACTACGCGGTAATTGTTGAGGATAAAACAAAAAACTTTAAGAATTTGATAGGGGACTTCAAAAAAGAGGTAACACATATAGGAACATCAGGCAACGCTATTAGATCAATGAAAATGACTAAGGAGGGTAAATTATTAATTGTAACGGAAAAGAACGAAGAAGCCATTAAAGAAATTAAGGAAGCGATTAGGAAAAGCTCAGCAGAAGCAAATGTTAGAATAACTTGGTTGGCGGCAACAAGAGAGGCAATACACATTAGGGGAATGGACATCACAACAACACGACAAGAAATTATTTCAGCGATAGAGGAGAGAATAGGAAAGCTAAAGGACGAAGAGTATAAACTTGGTGAAGTACGACCTAACCGGTACAGCACTTTGGCAGTAACGCTACAGCTGACCAAAGAAAAAGCTGCGATACTAACTGCAGATAGGGTAATCAGAATTGGTTTCGTAAACTGCTCCATGGAAAAAAGAGTAAATATTATCAAATGTTTCAAATGTTGGTCATATGAGCATGGCTCCAACGAGTGCGATGGTCCAGACAGGCGCAGTCTGTGCTACAGATGCGGTAAAGAAGGCCATTCTGTTAAAGAATGCACCAATGACATGGATTGTCCGCTATGCCAAACTACTGGACATCAAGCTGGAACGGGAAGGTGTGCTAAATTCACGCGAGCCCTATCAATAGCAAGAAGAAACAATGGAAGCGAGACATACAAACAAGAAATTCCGAAATGAAGATATTACAAATCAACGCAGATAGATCCCCTAGAGCCCACGATGCAGCACAGCTAGCAGCACATGAAGAACAAGCTGACCTGACCTAATAGTCGCAGGGGAGCCAAACCGTAAAATCATTAAAAAAACCGGATGGATAACAGATACGGTGGGAAATGTCGGAATCTTCATAAAAAACAAGAGTATTAAAGCTACTAAAACAACCAGCAGCCAGGGGATTGTATGTCTAAAAATGGAGGAGTTTAACATCTATGGATGTTATGTGTCACCCAACATCCCAATAAATGAGTTTAGCGAGTACATCGATGTTGAGAGCAAAGTAGAAGGAGATAATAAAGAATCTATAATACTAGGTGACTTTAATGCAAAGGACTTTGAATGGGGGTCCCCAATTACCGATAGAAGGGGTCAAATCCTACAAGAAGCAGCATCAAGAAGAGCTCTCATAGTACAAAACACTGGAAATAAACCCACTTTTGAGAGGCGAGATCAAAAATCATGGATAGACATAACCTTCGCAACCCCTTTGCTTTCAAGGAAGATATCTAATTGGAGAATCCTAGACAACGAACCCCTAACACCTCATCGCCACATTGTGTTTGAGATACAAAACAAACTGAAAGCCACAATCCAAATAAGTAATAAGATTAGCCTCACACCAAAACTAAAAAACATCGTGGAACGAGTAGCACGGGAAACACACATACCCCAAAATGCAAAAGAACTAACTGAGCTTACAAGAAGAATATAGAAAGAGGCGAAAGTATTATCCTACAGACAAGGAACACATAGTGTTCCTTACTGGTGGAACGATACAATAAAACAACTGAGAGAAGAATGTATAGCCGAAAGAAGGAAGTACACAAGACTAAGGGAACAAGGAGCTACTCAGCAAGAAATGGACTTAGCATATGCTATCTATAAAGAGAAGAAAAAGGGCCTAAAGAAGACAATAGAGAAAGAAAAGAGGAATAAATGGAAAGATATTTGTGAAAAGTTAAATAACGACTTATATATATATATATATAAAATAATAAAAAAAAGCTTGAAGATTGACCCACCATTTAAGATGACTGATGAAAATAGAGAGAAAGTGATAGACCTGTTATTCCCGGTACACAATGAACCACTCCCAGAAAAACGGCAAACCGAAGAACCACCACAAGTAACAATAGATGAAATCCAGCGAGCCGGCAACAAATTAAAAACAGGCAAGGCGCCAGGACAGGATGGAGTCCCTTCGGAGATAATAAAGGAAATAGCTAAAACAGCCCCAAATGTTCTTCTGAACACATTCAAAACACTGGTATCCTTACAAACTTTCCCTCAGGAGTGGAAATCAGCAAGACTCGTACTAATACACAAGGAAGGTAAACCGTACGATGCCATAGACGCTTATAGACCGCTATGCGTAATAGGTGCTCTAGCAAAAACTCTGGAACACATAATTAAGGAGCGGTTAGAAATCGAGCTTGACGAGAAAAGCCCCCTCTTACAGAACCAATTTGGCTTCCGGAAGAGAAAATCTGCGATACAGGCTATAAAAAGGGTGCTGGAAATAGCTGTGGAAACAAGATTTCATGGAGCTGGAGAAAGATGGTACGCGCTCGTTACCTTGGATGTTAAGAACGCATTCAACTCAGCATCCTGGGCCACAATACTGAACGAACTAAACAAAAAAGGAATTTCTACATATCTAATAAACATCATAAGAGACTACTTTGAAAGCAGACAACTAAACTACGAGACAGCAATTAGGAAATTAACGGCGGGAATACCACAGGGATCAGTGCTTGGCCCTACCCTCTGGAATATATTATATGACCCAATACTAAGACTAACTGACAGAGTGAACATAAAGTCCGTAGGATTTGCGGATGACCTGGCTCTGATTATTATAGCCAAGGACGCCTTACAGCTCATGAGAAGAACAAACAGAGCTTTAAGAAACATAAAACAATGGATGGAAAACAACTACCCCAGCAAAAACAGAAACGGTAATACTGAATGGTAAAAGGGACAGAAGAAATATCGAATTCGACCTGGACGGAGTCCAAATACTCCCAGCAAAGTCATTAAATTACCTAGGGGTTGAACTTGGAGAAAACATGTATTTCGGACAGCACGTGCAAAAAGCCTCTAAAAAGACTGCAAATAAACTAGTCCCACTAACACGGCTCATGCCAAATATTGGAGGTCCAAGCTATGAAAAGAGACTAGCTTTGTACGGAGTGGTGCAATCTACCCTGTTATATGGCTCCTCCATCTGGGGAGGGATCATCAATATCAATAAATATAAGAACATGCTGCAAAGTACCCAACGAAGAGCACTTCTTAGAGTGGCAAGGGGATACAGGACGATCTCATCGGAGGCAATACAAGTAATTAGCGCAATACCGCCAATTGAACTGATAATTGATGAACGACGGCACCTCGAACAAGTGGAATATCCGCAGAGACAACAAGCCCAAAAAGAGCAAAGAGAGGACGCTATAGAGAGGTGGCAGGAGATCTGGAACCAGACAGAAAGCAAGGCACAATGGACAAAGAGGCTAATCCCAAACCTATCGGCCTGGATAAAGTGCAAGCACAGAACGACGGACTATTTTCTGACTCAGGCACTCTCTGGACACGGATCCTTTAGAACATACACAAAACAAATAAACAAAACAAATGATTTATGTGTATATTGTGAAGTCGACATAGACACTCCAGAACATACCCTCTTTGTATGCCCGAGATGGCACGTACTTAGGACAAACACAACCCTGGAAAGTGGGGTGGAGGTAAATGCAAACAATATGATAAATGAGATGACTGGGTTGAAGAAAAACTGGAATATTATCTATAGGATGATAAGGGAAATTATGGAAAATAAAGAGAGGGAGGAAAGAGAAAGAATTGAGGTGTAGTAAGCCCAGAAGCGATGTTATACCTGTTAAGGGTGGTTCCGTCTTCTGTGCTGTAGGGGAAGGGTTTTAGTGGGTCGGTAAACTCCGGAGTCCCACACTGACTTAAGGCGCCAGAACACCAATGCCTTAAGCCGTTCGAGAGCATTTCCTCATCCCTACTTAAAAAAAAAAAAAAAAAAAAAAAGTTCGTCTCAGTCGGGTCACTGTAAGGGCGCCGAGCGCGCTTATTTAATTTTGCAATTTGAAGTTTGGGTTAGCCGGAGTTACGGTAAGCGCGCGAAGCGCGCTTGTTTAGCTTTGTAATTTGGGTTAGCTTGGGGTTGTTTGGGTTAGCTTGGATTAGTTTGGCTAGTTTGGATTAGCTTGGGTTAGTCTGGGTTAGTTTGGGTTAGTTTGGATTAGCTTGGGTTAGTTTGTCTCAGTCGGGTGTCTGTAAGCGCGCGCAGCGCGCTTATTTAATTTTGCAATTTGAATATGTTGTCGTTTTAAATGTACGATTTTTATGTCAGTGGAATTTTATACCTAGGTACTATTATTAAAAAATTTCAGTTAAATCGCGTGCTTTTGTCGTTAAACTTAAAAATGTAAGAGCATTTGTAATAAAATATTGAAATAATTGTGAAAATTCTAAAAAATAATATAACAATTAAAGATATGTCACGCCACTCATGGTTACTAATTCTTAATTTGTCCAATATCATCTGAAATGGAGAGCTGTTGTAACAAAGGCATCTTGGATGTTGTAAATAGGGATATATTGTTTAAGGACACATACCTAAAAATTATTTTCATTAACATTTCCTGAAAAATTAGCATTTTTTTAACTGAAAATCAGTAAGACTCGTTAATTTATACTAGAAACGCTGTAAATTACATTTTAATTTTGCGGGACATAATATAACGTACAAGAGTTCTTTTTTTTTAATTAGCATTTTTTTGGAAAACGAAAATAACGCATTACCGGTGAAAAGTTTTTAGTTCTTGCGATTAGAATAAATGTCTCAAGTACTAAGGTAAAACGTATTTTTATGTAACCGATTTCAGCTATTCAAAATTAAAAAAAAAAATTGTGACAAAAAAAATTGAAAAAAAAAGAAATGATGCATTTCCGGAAAAAAATCTTTCATTCCTCAGCTCTGAATAAATGTCTAGAATATTAAACAAAAACTAATTTTTATGTAACCGATTTCAGCTAATCTAAAGTCTGGAAAACGGAAATGACGCATTTCCGTAAAACAAAATTTGTGTTTCTATGTTCAGACAGACGTTTTATAAGCAAACAAAAACACAGTTTTTACATAACCCATTTCAGCTAAAAGAAAGTTTAGCCGAAACAAGTTGATACGTTGACACAGTGGTCAAAATGTTTTTCTTCAAACGTCAGTAAATCCGTCATTACTCGACTGTGTAGACGACGAGTCTAGCAAAAAGGTCCATATGAAAAGACATATCTTTTCATGTTAAAAGAAATTATGCCATTTTTACAATTTTGTCATTTCAATTTTGAATTTGACCTATTACTATACTTTAATCTTTTTAAAATACAGACCAACCTTTTTAAAGTAAAAAGTTCTTTAGGCGCCTTCAGCACACTTTTACCATTTTCTTCTGGAAAACTGCTCTGAGTGGAAATTTGACATTTGGAAGGTTTTTAGACAACACTATGTAAGACAAAATCTCCAGTGACAGTTACGATTTGCAGGCACCTGGAAAATGGGAAATTATAAATTATATAAAGGTTTGTTCCAACCGACTTGAAAACCGTACGAGGGACCGTCATTTCTAGCTGACAATTTCACTTTTGAAGGCGATAAATATCCTGTCATGTTGGCAAACGAATTATACAACTGGAAATTACCGTCCCATGTACGGTTTTCATAGTCAGTTGGAACAGAGCTAATGTGACATAGCAAATTGATGTTTTCACAAGTCAATAGATAACACACGAGTCTTACCGCGCGGGATCGTGATCACGTAAACCGCAGAGATAAGGTGGGCGCAAGTACTTACAAGGGTAAAGGCACAGTCACCTTTACCTTGAAGTCCGCTGTGGTCAAGGTGCTAACTTAAAAGAGACAGTTATTTCAAAACAGTAATTTAAAACTAAGACTATCTAACACTTATCTGTTACTGAAGTTCCACCGTCAGGTGAACACGGACGGCTTGTTCCGTACCCTTAGTTCTTACCAGCGGGTAGAGTGAACCACACAAACCAAGCCGGGTGGACGAACCTCAGACGTCCAGCAAGTCTAGCTGGTCAAATGGACTATCAGATTACGCCGGGTAAGTGGACTACAAAGTTCCAACTGTTCTAACCGGATGGAAGAACTACAGAATCCCATCAGCCTGGTGGGTGGACCCTAGGAATGGAAACATTCCCTAGTAATGGGCCACACAACCCAGTGCATCGATTGCTTTTATATACAATCCTTACGAAAGAATAGAATTTTTAAAATTACATATTAAAAAGGAAAAACCCTATTTTCAGTCAAATTCAAAATGAATGCTAGGTTATATGGGAAGAGAAAATAAATGAGAAGAAAACACCCGTATAATATATTAGAGCAATCGATGTACTGCAACTATAATTTAATATTATATATGCAGAAAACTAAAAAAGTTCAGTTCGCCCAAGGGAAGCCGACATCATCCGTTAAAAATAATATTACAGCATTTAGAAAGAGGAGAAAAAGATGTCCAAGAATTTGGACCGAATTCGGCACAGTGAAATAATTGCACATAACAGTTAAATACAGTAAATGACAGCGATAATACGGAAAAAGAAGATGAATAAATATAATTTTGGATTGTACAAAGTCTGGTATAGTGTAACACTTGCACCATATCGATAAACGAACAACGTTATCTTGATGAAGAAAAAGTCATAAAATTGATTGTTACGAATTGCACTAAGTTTAGTATAATAGAATAGTTGTACTATATCGATAAAAGGTGTTATCGTACGGAAGAGAACGCTGTAATGTCCCTGTTATGAATTGTACTAAGTCCAGTACAATATAATACTTGTGCTACCTATAAAAGATGTTATCTTACGAAAGAGAGCTGTAAAATGGATTTCATGAATTGTACTAAGTCTGGTACATTATAATATTTGTACTACATTAACAAAGGATGTTATCATAAGGAAGAGAAAGCGGTAAAATGGATTTCATGAATTGTACTAAGCTCACTACAATAAATTTTGTGCTACCTTAATAAAAGATGTTATCATTCTGTATAAAAGTTATAAAACAAATTTTATGAATTGTACTAAATCTGGTACTAGATAATATTCATACCATATTGATAAAATAGTACAGTATGGTCCACATAAAGAACAAAAAGCACTAAAATATACTTCGCACTAAACAAATTTGACAAATAAATGGTCTGAAGGACCTTCCTATACTAATATCAAATAGAAAACATTATTTTAATAATTCAAGAAAAAAGTTCAATCAGGTAATAACAATGAACGAAATTATGACGTAATCCTTAGCAACGAAAACTAATAATAAACAAAACTACATTACCTAACAAGAACCAACCGAATTTCCCGGTTTAGTGTCTAATTAATAGTTGAAATCAATTACCCACACGAATCACTAGAAGTTAATTCACGATCAATTATTAAAATTAAAGATAATAAGAACAATTCCCCATTGCATCAATTCTAACTTCGGTAACAGAATAAATTCAATGAAATTAGCGGTTTTGGCATTAGTTGCAACTTATCGCCGTAGACAATAGATGCCTTTGATAAGGTAACGTAATAATCAATGGTTAAATTTTACACCCGCTGTTAATCCGCTTCAGAAAGGTCAAATAAATTACACTACTTAATTAACGAAAATCTACATTACGTCGGAAATAAAATGGAAAACTATTAATATTACGCCAATCGCAAGACCCAGTGAATAAATATTAATGACTATTCCATTCAAATATAAAAGCCTAAAAGCCTTAATTAATTTCTAATTAATATGACGTCACACCGATCAACTAAGCTAATAAATCGAGTCCAATATGAATGAAAACGATTAATTAGATCAATCGCGAAACCCAGCAAATAAATAAAAAACTATGCCATCCGAATATAAAAGCCTAAAAGCCTTAATTAATCCCTAATTAATATGACGTCACGCCGATCAATTAAGCTACTAAATCGAGTCCGATATATATAAAAAAGCAAAATAATACACAAATGCAATTAATAAAGACCATGAGAAGCGCAAAACATCTGCAATTGATAAAGAAAACCTACCTGCCAACAAGAGGGCAGAAAGACGTCACACAAAACGCCAATCACCACAATGGCCTCCAATACTAGACAAAGCAAATCCCGAAATCCTTGCTTGGCGAGTTATTCCCGCATCTACAGCACTAAAACTAACGAAAACAAATCGAAATGGCCGATACGGGAATTTCTACGTTGTTTATCAATAAAATCCTACTAGGATGCCTGGGGTTAAACCAGATTTAAATAAATCGACAACTCACCAGGAAAGCTTCTGAAAAGTGCCGTACCTAACCGAGAAACGAAGGTGTAGTCGCGCGCGCCTGCAAAATAAAAACAACGCGCAGGACTTTCTCATCGCGCATCCTACGAAGCATGGAACGACAGAGATTATGACGAATGCCCCAGAGAGATATGACTTCGAATTAAATATCGGATTTATACTCGACGCGCCGAACAGATTCACTAATCACGGAAACAATAATTCAATAACTCGTCTTATTTTATGATTCCAAACATAGGGACTTTGATAAGATATTCTATTTGTATTTGTTGTATTATGGACAAGAAAAAAATAAAACAATAGTTCGATTCAATCATAAAATGAGACGAATTATTTCCGCGATTAGTGAATCTGTTCGGCGCGTAGAGTATAAATGTCGAATTATAAGCGGAGACCCGAATAGTACCAGGGGCGTACTAGAAATTCACTAACAACGGGTTACAGTTAGTGACCAAAACGGAATGTCACAGCCTATAAATCCTGAAAATTCGAAATTTTCATAACGGTTTTCGAAATTTATATACAAGTGGCAGCACAATAGAAAAAGTTACGATTTGAAAAACTCGGAAAGTTGCATATTAAAAATTAGATAGGACACATAGCAAAATATGATTGTCACCGGTTTTTAGGCAAGACACGAGTTTATAAATGCTGAGAATGTAAATTTTTTATTATATTTTTCCAAATTTTTATAGCCGCTCAAATTCGCGGCAAAAAAAGAAAAATCTTTCGCTGAAAGTTACGATTTGCAGGCACTCGGAAAATTGGAAATTAAAAATTAAATAGGTGACAAAGCAAAATGCTATTCGCCAGTCAATAGACAAGATACCAGCCTATAAATACTGAAAATTTGAATTTTCCATAACAATTTTCAAAATTTATATGGCCGCTCAAAATCGCAGCAGTAGTTCAAAGTCGCGGCAAAAACAATTTTTTTTAATAAAAAGTGGGTTTCGCTGGAAAGTTTCTAATTTTTCTGGAAATAATTGGACTTCTTTAAATTCAATGACTCAAATTAACACACCTTGCAGTAAAATGGAAAAATTCCACAATATATGAAAAATTTATTTTTTGTGTACCTATGTAAAAAAACCACCCGCTGAAGGTTACGATGGGCAGTCCCTTAGAAAATTGCAAAAAAAATTAAATAAGTGACATAGCAAAACGCGCTTTTCACCAATCAATAGACAAGACACGACCTTATAAATCTTGAAAATTTCGAATTTCCATAACGTTTTTCGAAATGTATATAAACCGCCCAAAATAGCGGCAAAGATTTTTTTTCCAGGATAATTTACATCTGGAAAGTTTTTAATTTTTGGATTGGATACAATGATATGGAATATATACACCTTGCAGTGAATTTTGAATCCCAAAATATACCAAAATTTTGATATTTTATATGCCTATGTAAGAAAAAAATCTTTAGCTGAAAGTTACGATTTACAGAAAGTCGGAAAAAGCAGATCTATAATTAAATAGGCAACAAAATGCTATCTGCACCAGTCAATAGATAAGACACAAGCCTATAAATCCTGAAAATTTGAAATTTCCAGAACGTTTTTCGAATTTTACATGACTGCTCCAAATCGCGCAAAAAATAAGAAAAATTCCCGCTGAAAGTAACCATTTACAGGCACTCGGAAAAGTGCAATTGAAAAGTCAAATTAGTGACATAGCAAAATATTTTCACCAGTTAATAGACAAGACATAATCCTATGAATCATATAAATGTGAAATTTACATAAAGTTTTTCCAAATTTCTATAGCCGCTCAAAATCGCGGTCAATAGAAATATGAAAAATCTTCAGCTGAAAGTTACGCAGGCACTCGGAAAATTGCAAATCAAAAATTAAATGGATTGCAACACGTCTTTTTCCTTATTAAAGTTAAAAGTAAAGATTTTTAATTAAAAGGAAACCTAGCCCCGGAGAGTCGTATTGCAAATGCCCGGCCCCGGTAGGCATTTATACATTCCGTAAATGTATACGGCACCTAGCACTATCCCATTGGTTGGATTTAAAATTTCAACCACTCAAACTTCGAGTGCCATATGCGTGTACGGAATGTAAATCGTGTGCGGAATGTAATAACAGTTTATTGAGCAGCATGTCTTTGCGATTCAGTGGATCATATTTAGCAAGCCTGGTGGCGGTTTGCCTCCGAGTTCGATTCCCGTCAGTGGCAAGCTTTTTTTTAATTTTTTTTAAAGGTTATGTTTGTTTCTTTTTTTAAATTTGGGGCAGTTTGGGTTAGTTTTGGTTAGTTTGGGTTAGTTTTGGTTAGTTTGGGATAGTTTGGGTTAGTTTTGGTTAGTTTGGGTTAGTTTTGGTAAGTTTTGTTTGATTGCACCCCGGAGCGAGCGTAGCGAGCGAAGGGCCATGCGTGAAGTTAACAGTACTAACTGCAAACGCATGTTTGAAGGCGCTTGTCTTTAAAAGACACCTCTTATCCTTTCCGAACTTCTACCATACTCTTTGAAGCCTTCGGAATATATTTATACTGCAAAAGTATTTATTACATTCCGTAACTGAATATGGCACCGAATTACATTCTGTACACGATTATGGCACCCGCGCGTTGATTGGATAGAAGTTCAAATTTTGAATGGTTTGACCAATAACAGCACCGAGGAATGTATAAATGCCCCCGGTAGTGGGGTCGTTAGAGCGCCACCAGTTCTGTCCAACTAAACTGAAAAAACTCCGCTGGTGTTGTGCAAGGTGGCTAAGCTGGCTTATTGAATTAAAGGAACTCAAGTTTAACTTAACAAGAAAACAAGAAAAGACGATCTAAAATTTAAGGAACGATATATTTGCTACTAAGTTCCTTTTTTTTGAAAACAGAGCAACAATCCTACAGTAAAAATGGCAAGTTTTAGACAAAAGAATGTCAAATGACTATTAAACTAACCCAAACTAATAATTGGTACAATATGGTGATTGTACGGAGACCAATTCTGTTGTTAACGGTACTGTATGCCTTACAACTAAATGCACTAAACACTACAAACCGAAGTGATCACTTTGATGTTAACTAAGCTAATTACATCTAGGTATGCGTGCGCTAATAGCTGCACCGATTTTAAATGTAGCAATAATAATATGTAGCAATGAACGGCCACAATAATTAAATCAAATGACTCGATAAATTAATAAAAGGAGTAAAATTAGAATAAAACTATTGAAAGCTTGACTGTCAATGCTTGACTTATATTATAAAGAGAGAAAGTTCAGAGCGGTTATATTATGAATGAAAAGAATAAAATTATTGGAACTATTTTAAAGCCTGTCAAAGCTTGATTTATATTAAAAAGAGAGAAATTAAGAATGATTACGTCAATCGGTCCGAAAAATAAATGACTAATGGAACTTGGCTCTTTTAAAGCATTATTTATAGTGCCAAATTCATTATAATTAATCACAAAAATAAAAAAAAACAAGAGGTAATAATGAAGAGAAATGCTTCAGTACAATACCACTTAGATCCGGTCGAACTCTGGCGCCGGGCACCCGTTGGTACCGCTAGGGCACTAGCCCTGAGGACGAAACCAGTAGAGGACTCGCCAATTCAATTGGCTCTAGTATAGCCTGGAGCTAGAAGTAGCTCGGAAATTGAACTGTGGCCCGCTAATTAATGTTGTGGCCCTGTAATTGGACTGTGGCCCGCTAATTGAGGTAGTAGCCTGATATTAGAAAGTTCTAGGCCTGGTAGAAAAACCTGCTTCTAGCCTGCTAGTAAAACCCTGAAATAACCCAGTACGCATTAGACAAAGCCCCCTTACTTTAATAAAAAAACTATAGCCCCCCTTGCATAAATATATTTTCTTTATAAAACAAATCCCCCCAAAAACTATCAATGAATTTGCAATGACCGTCAGCAAATAAAAAAAATACTAACGTACAGACAAATTGAATATAAAAAAGATGGGTATGAATCACCCCTAAAAGAAAATATAAACTTCCCCATATGATCAAACTCAAATTACATTAAAATAAAAATTCAGATTTGATAAAATGGAGTAGATATAAGATAACGCATGGGACGCAAAGCAAATGGTGGACGATGCACAAAAAAGGTTAACACAGATAAAGCAATTATATCGTTAATTTAGGCAAAAGAAACTGTAGCAATAATTACCTCGATAGTGTGTGAGGGCACGGGAGATTCGACGGTCTCGGTCTTATACGTATACGACGAACGTGGAAAGCCTCTAGAAATAAGGGAAAAAAACCATTAGCTTCATGGCGTCGTCCGCGTGCTTCACAGGCAATAAGAAAAAAAATAATTTCAGAGAAAATGCTTACCTAGTACAGTATTTAGATCCCGAAAAATCGGTCGTGTCAAAACACAAATAGCAACCACAATATATCCCCATTGAATGAGTGGAATTAAATCACAAAATCAAATGTGGAGTCTCTGACTGCACTCAAACGGTCTAACTAGAAGAACTTTCGATTCGTTTCCGTCAATTTGCATTTCTCCTTCTACGAGATTAAAAAAACTGCGTCAGAACAGCAAGAAATAGTAATGGGCTGAAACATGCCAAGTGATTTCGATACCAGGAATAATTCTAAGATAATAAACGACAGTTCTCGTTTATTATGATGGTAAAATGACAGCGGAAGCCACAATTAATGCACTGAAATTAAATGGTTCAAGAAATACCAGAGAATATTCCCTAACAAAATGATAAACTTTTAAAAATTTAAATCGACAGCTGCAATTATAAGAAATAGTTCATTCCTATTACTCGGAACTAACAACCGAATGTTACAAAAAGTGCAGCAGCCGGGTGGAAATATAAAAGCAGAGGTCCCAAAACAATCTAACGATTTCAGAAATGATCGGCCGGTGATTGGAGCTCGGCAACCAAGGGGTTCCAAAAAGTTATGAAATATTCAAACCGACAATAAAATATGAATCGACGAGTCTAATGCAGCGAAAAGGCGGGTTTTATTAACAGAATTCTTCCAAATATAAATCGATTTGCTGGCCGTTCTACGGTAATGTAATATAAATCAAGCCAAACTATCTTAATAACAATATGCTTCGCTTATCAACTAAAATGAATATAGTCACAGCGTGTTATAAATGCTAATAATCGTTAACCCATACTTAGAATAGAGTTCATTTTCATTAAGAAAGGCGGCAATTTCAAGCGTATTATCAGCAAATCGAATCAATAAATTTGGAATTAATAAACCGATGAGTGCAAAATACAGCATCTTCTTTTTCTAAATGCGGCGTATAAATGAAATACTAAAATATTTGACACTGGCAAAACCGGACTGTTACAAGATAACATAGCAAAATGCAATTTTCACCCATCAATAGATAAGATACTAGTCGATATACAAACACGAGCCTATTCTTCTTGAAAATTTGAAATTTCCATAACGGTTTTTGAAATTTATATAGTCGGTTAATGGTTTTACTTTGATACAAGATACTGTCGAAAAAATTAAACAATTAGTCTTTCAAACCTTATTGAAATTGGCGAGGATCGGAGAATTACGGCGCGCATATTTTGAAAAAGAAGTCACTTTGGGTCGTGCTTGCTTTGAAGAAGTCGCAAGGATCGAAAAACTAAGACAACGCGACAGTTCGATAGAGAATTTCTAGGAAAAAAAGAAATTTCTAAAATATCGGAAACAAGGACTTTTCAAGGAAAATGTAAAATCATGCATTTCTAAGTTAAAAAAAATGAAAATTTTTATTTTTTTTAAGTAGAGCCGATTAATTGACAAGCATTTATGCCAAAAATGTATTAAATAACCCTTTGGAGTGTGAGCTAGTCGAATTTAAACTTGTCGCCATTTCGAGTTTTTGCCCGATACGTTACTACCTAATACTGGAAAATCGAATAATCTGGAGCAAGCTGACTTTCGTACATTGAAGCAGAATATACGAAACAACCGTATTGATCCGATTGAAAATGCCGAATTAATAATTTTTTTGATTTTTACTTTAAAAAAACTAAATTGATTTGATTTGATTGGCTTATTGACAACTACATTACAAATATCTTCAGTACAGCTTCCTCTTTATCCTAAAGAAGTAGTAACAAACATATGTAAAATTAGATCCAAACATATGCAAAATTAGATCCAAGGAAACAAGAAAAAAACACAATAATTTTATTCCCGAAACAAATAACTTACTTAGTAAGCGTACGATAATAAATAATTATGTATTTGATGTTTCCTATAGAATACAAATTCTACGTATCATATTGACTCAGTTATCTTGTATTCAACTTTTTTCATATATCTAATATTATTTTTTATTTTTGAGTTCAAGTGGCAGTAGATTATAAATATGTGGGCCTATAAAGTTTATATGTCATTGAGTTTGAGTAGTAATCAAATTTGCCACTGGAGTTGCTATAATGTCAGAAGTTATTAAATGGATTGTAATACTGTGCCATAATTTCCTTTTTTCTATTTTGGTATCATAAAGAAGTCTTTTCGATACGCAAAGTAGTGTCGAAAAGAAGCTCTTTTCGACACTATTTTTGTTGACTGGTCGCTTTGATATTAACAAAATTGTTCAATGTCAAGGCTCACTAGCAAAAATTTAGACACCGTTTTGAATGGGATTCCTAATAATACAGACAGAAGTGACAAGATGGCCATCCAAGTTTTGATCGCGACTTGAATAAATTAATATTTTTCATTAAAAAACGTGCAAAATAGAAAAAATAGTATAAAAGACACGTTTTAAAAGACATTTAGCGCACTCGCACGTTAGGAAACTCCCCTCAAGCGGGTCGTTTCCTAATTTCGTGCTCGTGCGAAAAAATATGGTCTTTTAAAACTAGTATCTTAATATACTATTATATTTATTGAATTCTTTCATATGTTTTATAATACTGTAAACATAAAATTTGCTTAATAGTTAAGAATCCAGACTCTCCAAATAGTAAAACTGTTGCTTTTTCATTTTTATAAATGATTTTAATTATATATTTCTGCAATATTTCTAGGTTGTTAAGTACATACTTTGGAGTACGTACTACCCCATCCCATATAGATACTCCATACCATAGAACAGACTTTACCAGTGAGTAATAAACTAGTTTTACTAATTTTACACACATACATTCTCGTAATTTACAGAATTTGTAGATGGTTTTTCTAAAATTTTTCAGGAGACTTTTCCTTCGTCTTATTTGAGTCAATACGCGTTTTGTAACGGCTCCTTTGTCGCCATTTTGGGTGAATACGTGGCTATCGTTCAGTGACCGTTGTTTTTACCCGAGGAAGAATATGGTGTCCTAGCCAGAAGAAATCCCCATTCACACTGGTATCCATGCTGGGGGGAACCAGATGTTTCCGTGGGATCATTTCTGTCTATGCCTACAAAGATTCAGCTCACAGCTAACGATTTAGATTTGTTTGTGATAGTCGGAGCCTTCAAAAGAGCGCGTGCTAGACACCTTGAAGGGTCCAAAAATATAATGCCACTGATACAACAAGGGTGTAACTTACCTGGGAGGAGTAGGAGGGTTGTCTCAGCTATAGCTAAGCCCGGACGAGGGCCTACTGGATGAATGCTCTAAGCGCGAAACCCACTACTAGTAACATCACCCCCACCACCAGTAACATTTTTGACAATATAATTAATATGAGAATGGTATTTTAAGTCTGAGTCGAGGGACACTCCCAGGTACTTACAATCTTTTTGAGAAGTAATTGGATAGCTGACATAAGCACTAACACATTTTTTGAAGGCATTCATATGTATGAACCTTCATCATGGATATGAACGCCATCGTGAAATGGGGGGAGGAAAACAATGTCTAGTTTAACGTAGGAAAGACTCAAGCAGCTGTCTTCTCAAAGAAGCAAATACCGCAGGACCTGACTTATCAATGACATGACAAACACTGACTCTGGCCTCATCCATAAGCTTGCTGGACATCAACCTAGAAAACAACATGTTTTGGTGTAATCACGTCACCAAAATCGCCAAGGAAGCAGCGCAAAAGTTAGGAGTACTCTATAGAGCAAAACAGTTGTATACACTTCATCAGCTCTTACTGCTCTATAAGCTCCAGATAAAACCATCTCTGGATTACTATTGTCATGTGTGGAGCTCGGCACCCGAACACGCTCAAGATATTGGGCTCCATACAGAGAAGAACAGTTCGTTTTGTGGATGACCGAGAGTTGATTAAAGACGTTGATAGCCTTGAACATCGAAGAAAAGTGGCGGACCTATCTCTTTACTACGGAAGGTATTCGAACGAGCTGGCACTTATGCATCCGTTGAGAGTTATGCCAAACAGAAACACCCGCCAGACACAAACTGTTCATCAACATACGAATGCCTAGGAAATCACTGTTGCGAGACTCCTTTGTCTGGAGGACTGCCTCACTCTTAAATGGACTGCCGAGTAACGTCTTTCCCGAAAACTACAGCATACAGCACTTCAAATCCAACGTTTACCGTCTTCTCCACACACACACACCGCTCGTTGAGTGGTATTTTCCTTTTTTGTGTGTGTGTGTCGAACATAAAAAAAGAGTGCGTTGGGTTGCTTCAGAAGTTCACGGTCAGGCTCTCTCATTAATGCTCTGAGACTCATTAATGCTCTGAGACGACAGTGAACGAAGCTAGGAAATAATTATCTTGCACAAAGAACAAGCCACTTCATGCTATTCCCTCGACGTATGCTACCAACATATCCTAAGGGCAGCGTATCAGACAGGAGGCAGGACTCTGGGGCCGTTCATACCTGCACAATGACAATTTTCCAACGGAAGAAAAGTTGTGAAAATTGGAACAATCCGTTGCCAATTTCGCAAAAATATTTTGCCATGCACAGTAAAGAAAACTGCAATAATACCAGGTAATTCATTATTTCTCGAACTACATCTAAATTTTATTGTGAATTTTACAGTTCTGGGTATTTGGGAGAGGAAAGTAATGATGATGTCAACAACTTGTGAGATGATCTTGCCATCCGCTGTTTTTTGTTTGAAATTTACTGGCATGACTATGATACCATTTTCTGCGAGTTTCAATAGCAGGTTGGACAACTGCAACTTGGCCGTCATCGTTAGTCAACAGTTAAGGGTTAATTACAATATAAATAGGTATATCATGCATAGCATAATCAATCAGAATTAAAGACTATACGAACGGGGGGCGCTCCTGCCACATTATCCTTCATCCAGCTGCAGCAGGATATGCAAACTACACTTGTCGCCCGATCTAGATAAGGAAATAAGGCGTGACGTGTTAATTTCGCGTCTATAATTCCGATTTGCATAATAATTTTCAATCGGCTCTCACTTTGCATAATTTTTATGTCGGCGCATTATCCGGGGGTTGAACGCTTTGATTTTAGTGCGATATTTTATGTATGTCTAGCAGTTTAGTTCGTACAGATATGAGCCGCGTTAACTGTATTATGAATATGCAGAATATTATTAAGCAATTTATTTTAAATCAGATTATCCTTTAAAAATTCGTATATATTGAGTGTTTTGTTAATGTTAAAAAAACATAAAAATAGGCTGTAAAAGTTGACATTTACTCATACACACGCGTTGCAAAACTTTCAAATCGATAACTTTGCAATTGGAAAAAAATGAACAAAGCCTAGTAATATGTAAATAATTCTTCTCTTTAAACTATTATTTTCTTTGGTATTAGGCGTACAATACTCCAATCGCCCGGTGAAAGACCACCCCACCAGAACTGGCAGGTGCTAAGGGGTCTTTTCGAATCACGTTCCGCTTCCGCGCTGGTGGTTCCAGGTTCCAGGAAAAAACATTGCGGCCATTCGGATCTTCGGGCACCGGATGGCCCTGGGGATCCTTCATGTAATGTTTCACAGTCAGCAAGGATACCGAACCAATTTAGAATAGATTTCTGCAACATATGAGGCCTAAATACAAGCATTAATTCGATACACCAGCATCTACAAGAATATATACTAGCTTTTACAGAAACACAAGTATGTTCTATAACAACAACAGTAAACTACTCGTACCCTTATTATGACCCACACCTACACTCCCGATTTAGACATATGCTCGGAATATGCCTTTTTCTCCGAAGCGATCTTTCGTGTTACCGCGAGGAAACTAGGGGTCGTCATTTTCTTGACAACTTCTTGATTTTGTCTTGATTTCAAGACAAGATCAAGACAAGAAATGATTCTTGTTTTTCAAGACAAGACAAGAAATTACTTCTCAAGTCCAAGATTTCTTGGAAAGAAACCAAGAAAATCTTGAAATCTTGAAACGTTTAAACCCAAACTAAGGATAAACAATATCAAATAGTCAGGAATAAAGTTTTTAATTTCTGGTCGTAATAACTTTACAAAAACGTCTCTCCCACCTTTGGCAGACGGACGCGACATCACGGCGACTACAGCTAAGGAAATACAAATATGCTCATCGAAATGTTTTCACTACTCTACCTTAAGCACCACCCAAGCCAAGGCCCTCCCCACCATATCTAACATCAACATACTTTGGCAGAAGTTAAGTTTCATCACCACAATATTCGTAAAATCCTCAAAGAACTAGGTAGATACGCAAAATGCATCAGGACCGGACGGAATAGCTGCCATCGTGTTAATGAACTGCGCCAACGAACTAACGCCCATTTTTTCCAGACTTTTGTCTTTGTCTTACCGAATGGCGATCTACTCATCTTCTTGGAAAGTCGCTCGAGTGCAACCTGTACCAAAAATAGGTAAGAATACCACGCCATCAAACTATCGTCTAACTGCCTTGCTTCCAATAATCTCCAAAGTCATGGAACGTGTAGTCACTCACCAACTACTCAAGTACCGAGACCAACAGATTAATCAGCGATAACCAATACAGTTTTCGAACCAATACGAGAGATCGACAGGAGATATATTGGCCTATGTTACACATATATGGAGTAGGGCAATTGAGAATTACGGAGAATCTCGAGCGGTTGCGTTGGCTATTTCAAGGGCATTCGACAGAGTTTGGTATGACTGATTATCACTCCAAACTACCGTCCTTCGGACCATCAGCGTTCTTTCCAGCTGGCTTGCCAGTTTCCTAAAGAACCGATTTCCGCACGTTGCAGTTGATGGACACATCTCAGACACATTCGCCATTAATGCGGGCGTGCCTCAGGGCGCACTTCGCAATACTTTCACCAACTCTGTTCCTCATCTATATCAATGACCTGCTGACCGAAACCAAAAATTCTCTTTACAATTTTGCAGATGACACTATCCTTGTCTGCCAATTTAGATCAGAAAAACCTTTAACAGCGACTGAGACTTATCAGCGCAGACCGGAGCAGATTATAACAATTAATCAAGACTTGGAGAAAGTTGGAACTTGGGGTGACAGAAATTCGGTCCAGTTTACCAAGAAAGCCAATCCGGCGAACTCTGACACCATTATGGCATGATCGATCATTCCTTCATGCTCTTCAATCGGACTACTGGCACAGTTTATATATCAGTTAAATAACTGTCCACGTGATTTGAAGCCAAGCGCTTCAACCAATAGGAGAGCTTGCGCCTGCGCTCAATGACTGCATGCTTCCCTTATAAATTAAACATCACTTCGGCATATATGCCTGTAAAGAGAAAGAGATGGAGATAGTGTTGGCGAGAATTAACCGTAAAACGAGACTCGCAACAGGCTTGTATTCAGATGAGAAAACTCCATTTTGTTTCTTCGAGAGTCGGCTTTGTTTGTAATGCTTTTTGTGGACTGCTCTCGTGAATTTTGTATATTGGATTATCTTATTGGTTCATGTATCGTGTATCATGGTTGTTTTTTTTTTCGTTTGTGAAAACAACTTTAAAGCTAATCCAGCTTTAGGATATTTTACTTTTCCGAATGATGAACGACTGTAAGTACTCTTTATATTTATATTGCAAATTAAATAAAACATACCTTGATATAAGCAAGTAGGAAATGACCTGCTTCATTGTTGATTTACATGAAAGTTATTGGTGTAAAATGCTTGTGTCAATTGTGATTTTCATTTCTTGTTTACAGGTGTGTATTGTGGTTTAAGGCCATTAATCGACCAACCAACACCGTTGACTTTTGTCATAAAAAATTCAGAATATGTTCAAACCACTTTCGTCCTCAAGATATCACTCTGAATAAGTTAAGAAAAAGATTTCATTCTGATGCTGTTCCTATTCTAAGCCTGGGTGAATATCAAGCCAGCAAACATTCAACTTCTGCTAGTGGAATATTAAGCCAGCCTTCGACTTCATATGAAACAGATTTATCAAAAAAAGGTAAGTCATTTCAATTGTTAACCTTATTTTAAACCATTTACGGCCAAGTTTTTAAAAAACTCTTAGAAAAATATAATATTTATTTTAATCAAACAAAAATATCTCGTTAAACATTATATTAAGAATTTTTTTTTATTCGTTTTCAAGACATCAATCAATACAAGTAGGAAGGGGGTCTGTTCATTATCTAGTACCTATTATGTTGCATTTATGGTGATCTTTGTAAGCATATACCAATTTGTTTTACCAGGAGTCAGTTTCAATGATGATGAATCCCTCACAGCCTTCAACTTCTACAGTTCATTTGGATAAATCTCAGCTTTTGGAATATTCTGTGGTGAACTCTTCCTTGTCACCTTCAACCTCTAATGCTGGGAATATTTCAGGACATTTAACTCCAAGTAAACGAAAGGTGAGTAATCCCACACGACCCTTAGGGAAGTTACTACATGTTTTGCCAGATCTGATCCTAGTTCAGTTCATATATTTTTAAGATGCTTCTACTGAAACATCATGTTCATTGACTTCATCAAGTGCACGAAAATTAGAGGAAACTGAAGACTCTGCAGCAGCAAGGTCGCAGAGACAGACGCTCAAAATCGAGAGACAGCCAAACAGATGAAATAAGAAAGGAAGGTATTGCTGAATTTTTGGAACAAAATTATAACCTCAAATTGCCAACTTCATAAGTTTGTAAATGAGTTTGTTGGATAAAAAGCCAAAGGGTGCTCGTTATTCAACTGTACAGTATGAGTATATTTTATGCTTTGACCCTTTATTTTCTTGGACCTAAGTGTTACAAGTTCTTAGCAAAAACGTTTTGTTTGCCAAGCAAAACTACTCTTGTTAATATTACAAAAAAGTGGCCCATAAATCCGGGTTTCAATGATTTCATATTTTTTGTTCTCAAAAAACAAGTGAGTGTTATGAACGACAAGAGTAATGCATCCTATGCATTGATGAGATGTCCCTGCAAACTAATTTTCACTATAACATATCCTCGGATGAAATTATCGGTTTTCATCAAACAATAAACAAAAAAACTTTTGAAACTGGTAGGAATACATTGGTTTTGATGTTAAGGAGTATTAACTCAAACTGGAAACAGCCCTTATCATATTTTTTTTGTGAATTAAAGCTGTCCGGTTGTTGATTTGAAGGCAATTATGATACAGGCAATTAATTAACTTCATGAAATTGGCTTAGGAGTGAGAGTAATCATATCAGATCAAGTGATCGGGATAAAGAATTATTTCGTTAATTATTTATGACCACAAAGGTGGGGGTAATTAACTTTATAATTAACCACTTTAATTAGTGAACTGTATTAAAATGGGGTGGTGGGGGTTTTATATATAGGGGGTGAATTGAAACAGGTATTTTGGGTATTACGTACTTTAATAATGCAAGAATTAATTTGCATTAAATATCATAAATATATACAAGAATTTCTAACTACTTTCAAGCATTCATCTTTTCACACATAAAATTAAATAGATATTGTACATACGGTTACTTATTATTAAATGTCTAACAAAACTTCTTGATTATTTAGATCTAAAAGAACTAAATAACTCTTTTCTTTACTGAATTTAACTGCTTTCTTTTAATTCAAAAGTTCAACTTGCTGCCTTTCCGTTTACACAAAATATCTTGTACTTTCCGTCTTCTTCAATTCTCTTAATTAATTTTACCAGGGATATAAGACTTCGAACATTTGATTCGATTCTTGAGTAATACAGGAGTAGATTTGTCTAACTACAAATTTCAATCCGTCATTTTACCTTCTTCTATCTTCAACTACAGCAACAGGAGAGACGAGACGCTATGGCGTTTCTATCTTCGAGAAAATGCGTAAAAACGCCCGAAAGAGTTCTTTGTCGAAGCTTGGACAAAGAGAACAGAGTTACAGCAGATATTCTCTAAATATCTGTGCAAACAATATGAGAAAATTACCTAAAAGGATGTGACCTTTGGCGCGAAGGAGCTACAACACTTGCTGCTGTTCGAGTGAACGATTGTACTAAATAAATAAATAAATAAATAACGCCTTTTATTACCAAGATAACATAAAAGAAAAAAAATATTAATTATTTCTTTATACAAAAAAAAACAAAGAAATACTAGCATGAGTGCTACTCTTACTCAACCAACAGCCTGGAGTCGTTAACTTCCCAAATTAAATAATATTATAACAAAAATAATAATATACAAATAAGAAAGTAGAAAAAAAGAATCAATATTAAAGTAATGTCTAGCTCCGGCGGGGCCCATCCCCCAACATCCAGCCCACAACTGCCACAAAATGCGCGTCACCTCAACTGCTCACCAAACAACAATGAACGGTATGTAAATTTAAACTTGTTAATGTTAAAATGACGAAATTCATCTGGCAAAGAATTATATTAAAAACTTCTTTGAAACATTGTAGTTTTGTGTCGAGGTATTGTAAATTTATTTCGTGTTCTTACATTAATGTTATGAATATCGGAACGGGAAATAAATTTTGATTTCAGTAAAGAGGAGGAATGTGGTGTTATAAGCAAATTGTGCACAAAGTTACCAAGATGGTACATTCGACGACGTTCCATATTAAGCCAATTACAATCAGATATTTTATGCGAAATACGATCATATTTTCTAAGACCAGAAATCAATCTACAACATGTATTCTGTGTCTTTTGTATTCTTACTTTATTGTTTAGATAAAGTGCATTACTATATATAAAATCACAATAATTGTAATGTGATAGTACTAAAGTGTCACATAACACTTTTTTTAATTTATCATTTAGTATGCCACGACTACCATAAATAAGTTTTAAAGAGGAATATGCTTTTTTATTTAAGTGTTTAATATGCTATACAAATCTCAGATCTTGATCAACAATTAATCCTAAGTTTCTGGCAAATTTAACAAAGAGTAAGTTATTATTATCAATTTTTATTCATAGATTTTCTTTGGTGTAAGTACGATTTTTGATACTTCCAAAGCACATAGATTTGACTTTTTAGAATTTAATAATAGATTATGCTCGACTGATAACGTTCGAATGAGATCTAATTCATTATTAATAACAGTCTCAGCTTCCCGAATATTCGAAATTTCAAAATGATAATACAGTTGCGTATCATCAGCATAAGCTGCTACTCCACATTTTTGAATAGAATTTGAAATATCTGTTGTATATATGATGAAAAGTAAAGGCCCCAAAATAGAGCCCTGAGGGACACTTGATAGTATTGGAATTGTGTTAGAGGAGGCGCCATTAAGAACAACCTTCTGTTGCCTTTCGTGTAAGTATGATTGAACTAAGTTAACTGCAGAAGGATCGAAACCATAATACTTTAATTTTGAACATAGCAAGCGGTAATCGATGGTATCAAAAGCCTTAGAAAAGTCTAATAGAACCAATACAGTAACCAGGCCCTCATCACACGCTCTTATAATACCATCATAGACCGAGGCCAGCGCAGTCGCGGTACTAAAATTTCTTCGAAATCCACACTGTTTATTACTTAGAATTTTGTTATTTATGAAAAACATAAATATTTGATTATATAACACCCTTTCAAGGATTTTAGATATTGCTGGCAGAATACTAATTAACCCAATAACTCTGTGGGTTATTATTTTTAGGTAATGGTTTAGCTATAGCTGACTTCCATAGTATAGGAAAATACTTTTGTTCGATACAGCAGTTAATAATATGTAAGACATAAATATCAATAAAAGGGCTTCATAGTTTAAGCATTCTGCCAGAAATACCATCACATCCACATGCCTCAGTCTTTATACTAAATAAAACATTATGCACTTCCTCAAGAGTTGCTAAACCAAATGTAAAACTATTATGCATATTAAAAGAGTTGTTTTCATGAAAATCAATTTTATTATTGCAATTATTAGAAACATTTTGAAGAAAACTAGAAAAATACTAATTAATACTTTCAGGGTTTGAAAGCCCATCAGGAATAGCACTTCTACCCCTTGTGTTTGCGCGAACATTTAAATTACTTAATGTTTTCCATGTTTTTACAGAGTTATTCTCCTGACAACATGTATTTTGCAGATAATCTTTTTTAGCTTGCCTTATAATAGATACAGTCTGATTACGGATTCGTTTATACTCATTCCAATCATTTTCCAAACGTGTTCTTTTATAAGTTGATAAAGCCCTAGCATGTAACTTTTTAATTATTTTAATATTTTCATTTAACCAAGGAGCTTTGGGTTTTGTTACTCTAGACTGTTTAATTGGAGCATGTTTATTAAAGACTGATAAAAGTAAATTATTAAAGACTGTTATTTTTTTATCAATATTGTTCTCTAAAAATATATGGAAGAAATCTATATTTTGCAAATCCAGCAAGAAATCATTATAAATAAATTTTTTGAAATATCTGTAAGTTACTATTTTTGGTTTAGGCTTGGAAAAGTTTAATTTAAAATTACTATAAACAAGGTTATGATCAGAGATTTCTTCACAAGAGATAGTGCCAAAGGAAGTTACAATATCATGGTTACTTACAAAAATTGGGTCAATTAATGTACTGGTTCTACCCGTTACTCTAGTAGGCTCATTTATTATTTGTGTAAAACCATAAGACTCAAAACAATTTAAAACTGGATTTTGTAAATTATAAAAGTTAACATTAAGTCTCCCATACAAATCACTTCATCGAATTCAGGACATACAACGGATAAATTATTGTCAATATCATTTATAAAATTATTTATGTTAGTATTAGGTGGTCTATATAAAACACCAGTGGCCAAAGACATTGAAGGTAGTTTTATATTGAAGAAACAAGAATTCTAGATTATCACTTACCTGAAGGTCAAAAGGACCCTGGCCGTAACAGTTTCCCGCACGTAAGCACCAACGCCACCCCCTCTGGTAATTCTATCTTTTCTAAGAAATAAATACCCTGGTAAAGAAACTGTTTCATTAGGAATTTCTGGGGAAAGCCACGTTTCTGATAATAAAATTATATCATATTGTTGTTCTTGAACCACAATTGAAAAGTCATTAAAACCAGTGAAAACCGATCGTATGTTAAGGTGAGCTCTTTTCATTATTAAATTAAGCCGTTGTAGCAAGCAGCCGAGCAACACATGCCAGTCAGCCTATCTACATACAAATACAATTAAAAATCGAGAACAAGGATTACTTGTCTTATACTTAAAAAATATATATTAACAGCAATGAGGCCAGATGCAATGGGCGGTACAGGACGCAAACCAGAGTCAGAACAAAATACTTTATAAAAAATAATTAAAAAATAAATAAAAATTGAAAATAAGAAAAACAAAAAGTTTAAATAAAGAAAAACCGTAACTTAAAAAATATATCACACAAAATAGACAAAGAAAATAGCAGATGTTATAATAAAAAAGAGGAAAAAAACAAATGGACACAACCATAATCCTACTGCAACAAAACTGCACAGAAAAAATATAGGTAAGTTCCATTTAACAAGGAAAAAAAAGTGAGCAATCACCAAATCCTGCAATATAAAAAAATACTTACATACATTACAAGATATATATATATATATATATATATACAATTAGTACATATATATAAAAAAATATACAAAAAGTATACACAAAAATAGCAAGTACACACAAATATAGAATACGCAATCAGCACTTACTAAATTTATATATTATTGCTTTTATGCTCCATTAACCACAAAGAAGGACTTTAAAGATGTCAACATAAATATTTAATTCAATGCCATTATGCAATT
The DNA here is from genome assembly GCA_016904865.1 of Pissodes strobi. NCBI lineage: Eukaryota > Metazoa > Arthropoda > Insecta > Coleoptera > Curculionidae > Pissodes > Pissodes strobi. The sequence goes on along the minus strand of MU187885.1, from coordinate 3,431 downwards.
GGTAAGTAACCTATTAAAATAATGCACCGAAGTACAGGTGCCCTCTCTATTTAATTTTAAGTAGAATCAGCCCATGATACAATAACATATTGTATCATGGAATCAGCCTATAAGTCATTCAAGTAAGTCCTGTTCGCTATTGATTCTACCAACCACATTATCACTTTTCACATATATATTTCCATTAAGGCACCAAGCATTTTTATGAGAAAATTTTGTTACTGCACTATTAAACAACATTAGGCGCAATTTGGTTAAATCTTCTTTTATCTGGATACCGGATTGTTTCAATTCTCTACGATTTTTAAGCACTTTACTACGGCTAATATCACTATAAAAGGTAACTAATATCGCAGGAGGCCTATCAGGCGCCTGATTTTTTGCACTGACACGAAAACACCGTTTAATATCACTGTCCTTAATGTTTACTTTAACCACTGTGCTTTAACTTTATTGGTAAATATTTCCAAGGTCTGTTTACGAATATCTTCATTCTCAGTTTGTGGGACCCCAAAAACACGAATATTCAGACTACGTACGGCTTGCTCTTGCGCATCAATTGATGACACAAGTTCATGATTTTCCGCTTTTAATAAATCAACCTCATTACGTAAGGATTCCATTTGAGCTTGAAACTTGTCAGAGATTATTTTTACTACTCTATCGGCAATTTCCTGCAAAAATTGCTCATTAAAGGTAGCCTTGATGGCCGTTTTAATGGTTTCCATGTCTCCTTTTGTTATTGGCATTGCACTGACAGTTTTTTAGCCAGAATTTCTCAAAGATAAGCCGTTCACAATAACTTTTTGTTCCAAACAGTAGAGAAACACCTGCAGAATAGTACTAAATCACTCTTTTCACTTAATATGATGTAAATTTACGAATAAAACTAAAAAATTGTACTGCAACAGGAAAACACGTGTGATCTACTCGCGCGCCATCTACTTATATCAACACTACTGCACTAAATTTAATTTTTCTTACCCGGCATGGCAGGCTGCAAACTGAAATATAGTGGGAAATTCGCGGGATGCGTTTTGAGAGAGTAGAAAATATTCTTTCTTTATGCAATGCCATACTTTAGTTTGTAAGTGATTACAACACTGAGCGAGTTTGAAAGCAAAATTAAAAAAAAATATTTTTAAAACGCCTTGTTGTCTGAAACAAGGCAATTTCGGACACAAGTCTATATGAACTGTTTTACTTATTTTTAACTGCGAAATACGCTGTCGAAGTTTTCCTATTATAATTTGATGAATACAATAAGCATGCGTTTTAATTATTGTTGGTTGAAATTTGTTTGGTATATTATTATGGCCCTTTGTACTAAGCTGACATTCGCACCCGTTTACTTCTAATACCGGTCAATCAAAACAAAAACCAATACCGAGGTATTAGTTTTCCCATTCCGTCAATCAATACTCGATAATACCTATTATTACAAATTACAAAGGGTACAAAGCCATTGATTGAATGGCATCCACTGTTGTAATAGTACACCCGCGCAAACAATGACAGGCTCAATTAACTTTACTAAACACAATAGATGAACGAACGGGCAAATTACAGGTACTTATGGATAATTTTATGGCAGAGCGTGTAACAAGGGGTGTATAGTTTCGGTGGGTTCAACTAGACCGGAACGAGTATTTTAATTTGGGTAATTCCACCATAGAAAAATTCAATATTACTCCATGTTGAAAAAAGGGAATTTAAAAGAATCGAACAGAGCAGAAGCTCTCTGAAGTAATGATCTCTGGAGCAATGTCATGCGTAAATTTTTTATGGGTTAGTGGTATTATAGGGAGACACCCATATGTAAAAGAAGAAATAATTAAAGGACGCCTTTTACAGTTCCAGTTTAAATATGACATCTGTTATTTCACATTGAACTATTTTGTGGCCATTTAATTTTTATAATTTAACCGGTAGAAATAAACTTCTGTCAAATATTTGAAATTTTTGAAAAATAGTGGTAAGCTTGTTTTATGACTACTCAAGGAGGAAGGCCACGGATGGTCGCTTAATAACGTTTTTAAAACTTTAGTTTAGAATGTTTCTATCAAATGAATCATTTTTCAGTTGTGTTAACGTCAGTAATAGGAAGGCCCAATTTAACAGCAAAAAGAAGCTATAAAAAGAACCAGGAGAAAGAACGAAAAATATTCAAGGCGTTCAATTTAAAAAATCGATAGATTATTAAAAGCTATGAAAGTAAAGTGCAAATAATATTTATGGTGGTTAATCAATAAGTTGACGGACAAAATTAATATTTTGTTGGTATATCAATGCTGCATTCTGCAAAGGCTTTTAAAATACATTCTAAGAAAGGACATGTAGTAGATTAGATGTTGGTTTCAAGTCTTTAGGCATAAGTAGTGTTTCTATTGTTTTTTTTTATTCATTTTACCAATGTTCTACTTGTCCCTATTAATTAAAGAATTCTCTTTGAAGCTTCTGCAGCTAAGTTGAAGATTAAATTGGCAGTTTTTATCACAGCTTCTTTCCTGTTAATAATTTAACTGTCTAAATCATCGCTAAACAAAGAGGCAAATAATACATTTACTGATAAAGGTGAGCGTATAATATATAATACGAGCTCTTATTACAGCCTCACACATGTTATGAAACATACGTCTTTAACTTTGGCATTGAAAGCGCGATTTGAAAGGGCTAATAGAACCCTACGGAGCAAAACATCCGGGATTATGTTTGTATTAAATCCATTCAGAAAGGGCGTCGCATATCAATATAGAATACAGTTGTCATAGCCGAACGGAATTAGCAGGGTCGACACCTTCAAATATATGGGTGTTAATCTTTTGATTGTATGTTGGTGTTAACGTTTTGAAATTTCCGTTTCGAA
>MU187884.1:32781-69280 GCA_016904865.1 Pissodes strobi | reverse complement strand
AAATCTCCAGCGGAAAACAAGAACCTTACTTACAAGAGCACACAAACCCCATCCGAGGAGCGCAGTAGAACGAACAACCTGGCCAAGATATCTAGATGGAAGAGGGTCTAGCCGATCTACGTAAACAATTGGATCGGCAAATAAATAATTAGCGCATTTATTTTCACGGGAAAGCGAATTCCTCAGAAGTTCATAAGGCAGTTTGTAACGCAGATGACTCTACACCACTGCTTTTAAAAGAACACCAGGTTCAAGACCGTCATCATACCGACCTTGAGAAAATACGAGTGTGGATGGAAAAGCCCTTACATGGGAGGCATGCGAATGAGGCTACCCAGGATCACGTCGACAATACAGCGACGAACTATTGGTTAGTTTCAGGACAAATGTTCCCCGAAACCGAAAGTTTTCTGCTGACTATTCAAGATCAAGTTATTCCCACCAGAAACTATCTCAAGTACATAATTGGAGATGCTTCGGTGGCGGATGGTCGATGTCGATACGGCTGCCAATCCACTGAGATCATCCAGCATATTACAGGAGGATGCCAAACGTTCGCAACAACAGAGTATAAAGTCAGGCACGATGCAGTTGCGAAGATAATCCATCAGGAACTAGCAGACAAGCTGTTGCTGCTGCAGACGGAAGGGGTAAGTTACTATAAATACACTCCGAATCTGTTTTAGAAAGTAACAACTATAAGATCTACTGGGACCGCACTGTGCTTACTGACCAGACGGCGACCCACAATAGACCGGACATCATCCTCGTAGATAAGCGGGCCAAGGAAGCCACGCTGAATGACATCGCCATACCCAACAACAACAATTTGCAGGTCAAGCACAACGAAAAGATCGCCAAATGTCGAGATTTACAAGAGAAAATCCGCCAGCAATGGAGAATGGAGAGGGTGACAACGGTGCCAATCATTGTGTCATCAACAGGACTCATCCCAAAGAAACTGTTAATAAACATCAAGAAACTCGGATTGAGCGAACATCTCTTCAAATTGATGCAGAAAGCAGTACTTCTCGCAACAGCCCGTACCGTCTGAAAATTTGTAGGAAATCCGTAGGTGCCACCAAGGACCCGATAACATGGAAAGGGTTTCCTCAGAGCTTAATCCTTTTGATATCCGAGATAGCCGGGATAAGTGAATGTTCCCCTTAGAGGGAATGCAAATGCCGTAAGGCTAAATCATAATAATAATAACAATAATAATAATAATAATAATAATAATAATAATAATAATAAGAAAAAAATAACACAAAAAATAATAATAATGATAATAATAATAATAATATAATAATAATAATAATAATAATAATAATAATAATGCTTTTCGTCAAAAAATTTCACAATTTGTAGTACAAAATATACAGCTAGAGTACAAAATAATAGACAAAGCGTATTGGAACAGTTTAACAAATTAAAGTAAGTTAAAACGAACCCAAATTAGCCGAATTTTGGCGACTAACTAAAATTAACCAAAAACATTAAAATTGGTTATAACGTACCGGAACCGGTTCAAAAGACTAAAATAAATTAAAACTAACTGAAATTAACCGATAGTTGATTGAACGACTAATCAAAACTAACCAAAAGTAACAAAAACACCAAAAAAGGCTAAACGTATCGTATCGAAACAGATTAAAAATACTAACAATAGTCAAAGCTAAACCAACCGAATTTTGGCGACTAACCAGAACTAGCCAGAAGCATTAAAATTGGCTATAAAGCTTCGGAAATGACTAAAATAAAATAAAACAAACTGAACGACTAACCAAAATACTAAAAATGGCTAAAACGTTTCGGAACAGATTAAAAATATAAAAGTACATTCAAATTAGCCCAAATTAACCGAATTTTGGCGACTAACCAAAAACATTACAATTGGTTATAACGTATCGGAACCAATTTAAAGAACTAAAATAAATTAAAACTAACTGGTTGATTGAATAACTAACCAAAAGTAATCAAAAGCACCAAAACGGGTTATAATGTATACGAATAGGTTACCAAATCTATTAAAATTGATACGTAGTACGGCGGTTAGTCAAACCAACCTTGCATTCTTGAGTAGAGCATTGAGATTTGGCACAGTGGTAGTATATACCCATACCTCACTTTTAAGAAGTGGAACCAAGTTTGCAACCACGGGAGAGCAGCGGTATTGCAGGTTGCATACCTGCCAGGGACAATTTTGAGAAAATCGTTAAACGAGCACACCCGACCAATTCTATGGGTGAGTACCACTCAAAAATATTACAGGAGATGTCCTGGAACGTAACTGGAGTATGTACCAGCCACGTGGTGGCAGATTGCCTAACCCCAGGTGCAGTAACTAATGCAATCGATTTTGTATCGTTAAGCTAGGGATTTTGGTAAATCAGGTCCCAATGGACCCATACACGTTCTTAAATCGGTATGCTCATAAATATGATAATATCAAAACAGTTAACTTTAGGTTACCTCGGTTGTAAGGTGGATAGAAAACTAAAAGATTAAGAAAAGCCATATTTATTACAAACCGACAGTTTAACAGCATCATTTAAAGCGTTTAGCATTAATTCCATATCGTTATTAACGGATAATATTATTTATTGTACTAGATGTAATCACGGAAAGTAATAATACTAAATCTATTACATCACAAATTGGAGTAATAAATATCAGACTTTGGCACTTGTTTTTGGTATTAATCAAGGTACTTAGAGCATGGGCAACAACAAAACTCATAGCAAAGGACTTTAGATTTAGCGCAGTTGCATTTCCCATCGCATTTATTTTTATATTTACATGACACCGGCGTTTCTTTACAAGTCTTTAGTGCTGTAGGCTTAGTTCTATAGAGCAGCCTCCATCCTTCCTAGCCGGCTTTCCAGCCGCACACTGACCGTGATGGCTGGTTCCGGATTGGGGAGCTCGCTTGTCTGGCGTTCTGCTCCTCGTATGAAACTCTCAGAATTAAGCAGCATTTCCTTAAAGCCGCTGGAGTGTACAAATCCGTTACTCACTCTTTCCTTAAGCAGTTTGTCGGCATGACTGCGGGAAAGATCAGCCAACAGAAATGCAGGTGCATCTTCACTGAATTCCTTTTCAGTATTTATTTGCTTGATCACTTGTTCAAGTGCAACGTCACGTACTTTAGCTAACTGCTCCGATTTCTTGCCTAGACTTGAGTTAGCTTTTAAGTCTCGCACATACTTTGTCCGAAAGTTGTGGTACCCTGCCAACCCGGGAGTGCGATTAAAATTTTACTGTCTAGTTTCTTGGTTGCAGCGGCTTCTATCGCATTTCTAGTTTCTGTGAAAGTCAGTCTATGAGACTTCCCCGTGTAGCTAACTTAACGGATGGCTCGATATTTTCTTGACAACCAATCTGCATATCTCTCTAAGTTCTAGCGAGCTTGGTTGAATCGCAAAGTACGAAGCAGCGCTTGTGACATTTTGAGTTATTCGTTTTTAAATTATACTCAATGCCAAGGCCCCCATCTAACGCTTTCGCGTTGACATTACCAGGAATATTCCCTAGTTTCTGGTAAGCTTTTAGATTCCTAGCCAGGGTAGCGATTCCTGCATCTATCTTTGCTGGCTTGTCTAGTGATTGATCGATGAGGTCCTCCCTCTGCTAAGATTTCTGATACAGGATACAGAGACCAGTCAATAACGTCCCTACTTCGTTTTCTATTCTGCTGCTCTTCAACAAAGACATGTAAATCTTTCATGATACTAAATCTGTCAAAAAAGAAATAACCGATTTTTTACGGCAGTGGCACACACTACAGGGAGATTCTATGGCGCTCGACGAGCGGTGCGTGTGCGAAGATGTTGATTGGCACGGTTCTTAAATAGTTGTAGGTGGTAATTAGGGGGAAACAGTTGTCCTGGGAGTGAGTTCCACAGTGATGCAGTGTGCCAGACAAAGGAGATCTTGTAAAGCGATGTTCTAGGTATTTCCAGTTGTACGACGAACTGTTGCGCTCCCGCCGTCCGTCGCGACTGTCTGACAGGCGTTGCCAGGGGCGGGACGAGGCGGGTTAAATCCCGGGAACATCTGCCGTGAAAGTGTCTGTATAACAGGGACATCTCGGCCACATGTCTGCGGTGTTTCAGACTATCCAGATTCCGGGTCAACTCTGGGTCGCCGATGAGACGTACAGCTCGGTTCTGAATGGAATCAAGCAGCTTTAGGGTGTGCTTTGGTGCGGCACCCCGCAGAGCAACTGCTGCGGTGTATACAGTTTTTTGCTGCGGTGTATACAGTTTTTTGTTGCAAAATAGCGCACCAAGCTTCTGGGAGGCTGATTTTGCGACGTTAGGAACGTGGTCATGCAAGGACATATTGCTGGTGACCGAGACACTCAGCAGTCTGATTGACGAGAATGAAGGAATGGTCGATCCTGTCCTGCCATAATGATGTCAGGGCCCGCTGTATTGGCCCTCTTGGTAAACGTGGCTGCTTGGGTCTTTGCTGCATTGAACTGGACCAAATTTCTGTCGCCCCAAATTTGAACTTTCTCCAGATCTTGATTAATTGTTGTAATCTGCTCCTGTCTGCGGTGATAAGTCTCAGTCGCTGGTAAAGGTTTTTCTGATCTAAATTGGGAGACAAGGGTACTTACCTTATAGCAGAAAATTGGGAGCGGACTGCACCTCCTTGCATGTCTATCGCTTTTACTAAACTAAAGTTTAATTTTAATTAAAACCATTTTTATAACAATTGATTCTATGGCAAATAGACCTTATTTCAGGATAAGCGAGAGTTATGCGAGAAGGCGCAACCCGCCCTCAGAACGGGAACAAACAAGATTAGAAAAGTCAAAGCGGCATTCGAGAAGTCAATCATTGTCAGTTGTATCTGTTGACATTAAAAAGGGTACTGAAACAAGAATTGTTGGAGTTTTATAAAGAACGCAAGCTTGCAATACTTCAGCTTAGCACCACAAAATCGATTTTATTAGTTTCTGCGCCTAGAGGGTAGGCAACCTGCCACCACGCGACTGGCACATGGTCCAGTTACGTTTCAGAACACCTCCCGTAATATTTGTGAGTGATATTCACCCATAGAAACTCTCGGGTGTGCTCGTTTAACGATTTTCTCAAATTTGCCATTGACAGTTATGCAACCCGCCATACCGCCGCTCTCCCGTGGCTGCAAACTTGGTTCCACTTCTTAAAAGTGAGGTATGGGTTTGCACTACCACTGTGCCAAATCTCAATGCTCTACTCAAAAATGCAAGGTTGGTCCCAATATCGCTGACTAACCGCCGTACTATATCGGAGCCGACTCAGATGACTAAATTAGGTTGAGAATAAGTTAAACTAACCGAAAGTTGGTTCGACGACTAACCAGAACTAACTCAATCTATTGAGTTCAAATAGCTGAAAGAAGTTGATACTAGGTGAAACGAACCGAATTGAAATGGAAATTGATTATAACGTATCGAAACCGACTTAAATGATTAAAATAATTTGAGACTAAGTGAAGCTAATCTAAAGTTGATTGAACGACTAACGAAAACTAACCAAACCATTAAAATTGATTATAACGTATTGGAACCGGTCCGAATGACTAAAATAAGTTGAGATTTAATCTAATCTGATCTAACCCAAACTTATATCAAATATTACTTTCAACACAATTATGAGTTTTCTCAGATCTCAAATTTAATAAGCGTTGTATTCTGCTTCGGCATTTTCAATGTACCCCCCCGGTTGCATCTTTGTAAAGAGCTGTGAATTTTTTTTGATAATAGGTATGCTATTAAATTAGAATTTTCAAACTGAAAATGAAAAAATCACCAATTTGCTATTTTCGATCGAATCGATGCGATTTTTTGGTATGTTGTTTTCGTAACCTTTCTCTTTTATGCACGAAAGATTTATTATTTGGCTTCTTAGTCGTAAAATATTATTTGATGACGTCTTGTGTCAAAACTCGAAATGATGAAAAGTTTAAATTCAACTAGCTCACCTTGTATAAAAAGCATCATAATTTATAAGGTATCTTATTGTATAAAATTTTCACGTAGATTCTTAATTTTTTTATAAGTTAAAAAATTGTTTTTGTCGAAAAAAAAAATAATAAAAACGTTTTGATAGACAAATCGCTGTTTTAACATTTTCCCTCAAATGCCGATTTTCCTGATATTTTCGAATCAGAAAGCATATAGAAAGTATTTCTCCTATAAATTTCCCATCGAACTGTGGTCTCGGTTTTTTGAGATCCTCTCGCTTTTTTCGAGGCTAGAATGACCCACAGTGACCCCTTTTTCAAAAATATACCACGCCCAAAAATATACTCGCCACTTTCCGATTCTCGATAATTTCGATAGGGTTCGAAAGAGCATCAAAGAGAATGTGTCCAGAAAATGTCATCAAAATCAATTAATTTTTTCGACAGTTATCGTGTAGCAAAGCGAAATTTTGAAAAATCTGTATCTACCCCTGTATGTACTTTAATTATTAATTCGAATAATACCAACATGTATTAATCATGATTTAATTAATAAATCAGAGATGTGGCTACTTGTTTACTTCTCCTCAACTACCTACATCCGATATTTACATACGTACATATTATTTAGGCATCTATATGCAAATCGTATCTCACTCCGCAGATATATAAGAGGGGGTAAATGAGTAATTTCAGAATATTTATGAATAGAGTCCTTGCAAAAATATTTGAAATTTAAGTAGGTACACACTTCTTAACTAATTAAAATTCATAAAACTCGAGAAACTTTTTAAAATTCAAGCGGTCGCGGAAATTCAACCATATTTTTAATAAGCTGCGAGCTCCGGCAGAAGCGGAATAAAAAAGATTCTAGGAACGCATAATTAAAATAGTAAAACAGCTAATGCAGAAAGCAACTTACATAGATTACTATGTAACGGCTGACTGTTTTAATCAAATGATTAGATACTTGGAGCATAATAGCAATTGGTAGCGTTTTAGCTTATGTGACTTGTTGGCTAACTTACCAAAAGCTTCGATACAAAACCGAAAAATATTGTATAATAACGCGCGCTGCCGTGCCAATAAATAGTTCTCAAAATAGTCAGTCATTGATTTCTTTATTTCCAACAATTTTGCGCACCAATAATATATGTTCTGCATATTATTAATACACCTAATTAAATAGGGAATGAATTTGATTTTAGGTAACTTGCGATATAAAAAAATAAATACCTGTAAACTCTCCGGTTTTTCTACACGCACGATTAAAGTAATAATATATATTTATTAAAGTAATAAATGAACAAATAATTAATTAAACAATTAGAAACGTAAATATGCTGAATTTATCGAAAACCAAAACGATCGGTCGTTTCTATATGAACAACTGACCCCTTTTCGGGTCGGTCAAGTTTGCCCCCCGTATTAAACAATTTCAAAAATAAATGAAGCATAATTTTGCACACATTTTGCACAATTTTGCACACCCCAAATAAAATTTTTCCCCCCGTCCGCTACAAAATTGAAAAATTTTGATGCCACTCGAATCGGCAAATTTTGCACAATTTTGCACACCGATTTTCAAATTTTGCACACTTTTCTGGGGAAAGTTATCACGTGTTAAAAATTTGAATTTTCCCCCCCGTTTGTCGAAATGTGGAAAAATTTTGATGCTGCTAGGTTCTACTAATTTTGCACAATTTTGCACACCTATTTTCAATTTTTGCACACTTTTTTGGGGAAGATATGAGGTGTTAAAGATTTGCATTTTCCCCCCCGTTTGTGAAAAAGTTAAAAAATTTTGATGCTGCTAGGTTCAACTAATTTTGCACAATTTTGCACACCAATTTTGAAATTTTGCACACTTTTCTGGGGAAAGTTATGAGGTATTAAATATTTGCGTTTTCCCCACCGCTTGTCAAAAAGTTGAAATCTTTTAATGCTGCTAGCTTCAACTAATTTTGCACAATTTTGCACACTTATTTTCAAACTTTGCACACTTTCCTGGGGAAAGTTATGAGGTATTAAAAAATTTGCACTTTCCCCCCGTTTTTCAAAATGTTGAAAAATTTTGATGCTGGTAGGTTCAACTAATTTTGCACACGAATTTTGAAATTTTGCACACTTTTCTGGGGAAAGTTATGAGGTATTAAATATTTGCAGTTTCCCCCCCGTTTGTCAAAAAGTTGAAATCTTTTAATGCTGCTAGGTTCAACTAATTTTGCACAATTTTGCACACCTATTCTCAAATTTTGCACACTTTTCTGGAGAAAGTTATGAGGTGTTAAAAATCTTCATTTCCCTCCCGTTTTTCAAAATGTTGAAAATTTTTTATGCTGCTTGGTTCAACTAATTTTGCACAATTTTGCACACCTATTTTCAAATTTTACACACTTTTCGGGGGAAAGTTATGAGGTGTCAAAATTTTGAATTTTTTCCCCCGTTTGTCAAAATGTGGAAAAATTTTGATGCTGCTAGGTTCTACTAATTTTGCACAATTTTGCACACCTATTTTAAATTTTTGCACACTTTTCTGGAGAAAGTTATGAGGTGTTAAAGATTTGCATTTTCCCCTCCCCCGTTTGTGAAAAAGTTTAAAAATTTTGATGCTTGTAGGTTCAACTATTTGCACAATTTTGCACACTTTTCTGGGGAAAGTTACGAGGTGTTAAAGATTTGCATTCTCCCCCCCGTTTGTGAAAAAGTTAAAAAATTACCTAGCAGCATCAAAGTTTTTCCAAATTTTGACAAACCGGGGGGAAAATTCAAAATTTTAACACCTCATAACTTTCCCCAGAAAAGTGTGCAAAATTTGAAAATAGGTGTGCAAAACTGCATTTTCCCCCCTTTTGAAAAAAAGTTTAACAATTTTGGTGCTGCTGGTTCAACTAATTTTGCACAATTTTGCACACCAATTTTCAAATTTTGCACACTTTTCTGGGGAAAGTTATGAGGTATTAAATATTTGCATTTTCCCCCCCCCCGTTTGTCATAATGTTGAAATCTTTTAATGCTGCTAGGTTCAACTAATTTTGCACAATTTTACTCACTTATTTTCAAATTTTGCACACTTTTCTGGGGAAAGTTATGAGGTGTAAAAAATTTGACAAACGGGGGGGAAAATGCAAAAATTTAATACCTCATAACTTTCCCCAGAAAAGTGTGCGCAATTTCAAAATTGGTGTGCAAAATTGTGCAAAATTAGTTGAACCTACCAGCATCAAAATTTTTTAACTTTTTCACAAACAGGGGGAAAATGCAAATCTTTAACACCTCATAACTTTCCCCAGAAAAGTGTGCAATAATTGAAAATAGGTGTGCAAAATTGTGCAAAATTAGTAGAACCTAGCAGCATCAAAATTTTTCCAAATTTTGACAAACGGGGGGGAAAATTCAAAATTTTAACACCTCATAACTTTCCCCAGAAAGTGTGCAAAATTTGAAAATAGGTGTGCAAAATTAGTTGAACCTAGCAGCATAAAAAATTTTCAACATTTTGAAAAACGGGGGGGAAAATGCAAATTTTTAACACCTCATAACTTTCTACGTTGGGGTTTGGAACCTTCGGCAACATGCACTAAAACAGAGTTTTTTCCACAATACCGAAATAGAATATTTGCACTCGACGCACGCTTCGCTAACCATGTTAGCATCATCAGGAGATGATTAAAACTCAAAATTAAGTTTAATCAGTTTTAATCATCTCTGATGATGCTAACATGGTTAGCGAAACGCGCGTCGAGTGCAAATATTCTGTTTCGGTATTGTGGATAAAACTCATAAGTTTCCCCAGAAAAATGTGCAAAATTTGAAAATAAGTGTGCAAAACTGTGCAAAATTAGTTGAACCTAGCAGCATTAAAAGATTTCAACTTTTTGACAAACCGGGGGGAAAATGCAAATATTTAATACCTCATAACTTTCCCTAGAAAACTGTGCAAAATTTCAAAATTTGTGTGCAAAATTGTGCAAAATTAGTTGAACCTACCAGCATCAAAATGTTTCCACATTTTGACAAACGAGGGAGAAAATTCAAATTTTTAACACGTCATAACTTTCCCCAGAAAAGTGTGCAAAATTTGAAAATCGCTGAGCAAAATTGTGCAAAATTTGCCGATTCGAATGGCATCAAAATTTTTCAATTTTGGAACGGTCAAGTTTGCCCACGGTATAAAAAACAGCTGTAGTTTTCCTTGTATGTGTGTGCAAAGTTTTATTTGCGGTGTGCAAAATTGTGCAAAATGTGTGCAAAATTATGCTTCATTTACTTTTGAAATTTGTTTAATATGGGGGGCAAACGTGTCCGACCCCCCATTTTCCTTTTTTCCACCCGAGCCGACCCATCGTTATCATGCTTATGTAATCATTCTCTGTAGTCAGATATTATTAGTCCGAGAACCGTTGCTTACATACAATAAGTTTTTTTTAAGGCAGTGGCACACACACTAAAAGGAAATCCTATGGCGCTCGACGAGCGGTAAGTGTGCGAAGATGTTTATTGACACGGTTCTTGAATAGTTGTAGGTTGTAATTAGGGGGAAACAGATGTCCTGGGAGTGAGTTCCACAGTGATACAGTGCGCCAGACAAAGGAGTTCTTGTTAAGGAATATTCTAGTTGTTTCCAGTTGTACGACAACCTGGTGCGCTCTTGCCGTCTGTCGTGACTGTCTGACAGGCGTTGCCTGGGACTGAATCAGGCGGGCCAAATCCTGGAAACATCTGCCGTGAAAGTATCTGTAAAACAGGAACATCTCGGCCACATGTCTGCAGTGTTCCAGACTATACAGATTCCTGGTCAACTCCGAGTCGCCGATGAGTCGTACAATTCTCTTCTGAATGGAATACAGCAACGTTAGGGTGTGCTTTGGTGCGGCACCCCAAATGTGAGAGCAATATTCTAAGCACGGTCTTATTTGCGCTTTGTAGAGCAAGAGCAACTGCTGTGGTGTATACAGTTTTTTGCTGCGAAATAGCGCACCAAGCTTCTGGGAGACTGATTTTGCGATGTTAGCAACGTTGTCATGCCAGAACATATTGCTGTTGCCCAAGACACCCAGTAGTCCGATTGACGAGGATGAAGGAATGATCGATCCTGCAATAATGATCTCAGGCCCGCCGCATTGGCCCTCTTGGTAAACGTGATTGCTTGGGTCTTTGCTGCATTGAACTGGATCAAATTTCTGTCACCCCAAGTTTGAACTTTCTCCTGGTCTTAATTAATTGTTGTAATCTGCTCCTGTCTGCGGTGATAAGGCTCAGTCGCTGATATGTAGGTTTTGAGATTTTTTTTTACTTATGCCCTGTGTGTTTTATTGTTACTTTATACTATTGAAATATTGTATAAACGTTAAGAAATAGTTTCTTTGTGGAGAACTTAAAATATCTGGCCATTCTGCAGTTGATCGATAATCTGCTATTACCCTACTGACTAATTGAAGATCACCCTTTTCGACTAACAGGATACACGAGTTTCATGCAAAAAAAAGATAATGAATATTTTGTTCTATTACTACCGATTTAATAAAGCTTTGAGATTATTCAATATACAAAATGTGTTCATATGTTAATATCTCAAGAAAAAGTACTTAGCGTTAAATGCACTAGCCTTTAATTCATGTACCCCTAAAGGCATTGTAATAAGCGTTTTAGTTCCTGAAATAATACCGCGTGCTTTTCGTTTAACTGTACACACTATTATATATAGGATAATTAAGAATTTTAGTTGTTTTTTAAATAGGCCCTATGGCATGGTTAAATAACTAATCTCCATAATGAAAATTCTAATGGATTTGTTAGTACAAGTTGTTTGTGTGCGGGGATGCCCTAGGTGACCAGAACGGAACGTCAGGTGAAGTGCATAATATATGTTGAATACAGGTTGTGTATAGAGAACTAATTTGAGATCATATAAATTTGATATTACGCGATGCTATTTCTTAATAATTGGAAATATTTTGCTAAATTGAAGCTGCTAAAGTCCATCCTAACTAACTTGTGGCTTTTTATTTACTAGATATTACCTACATATATTTTGCTGTCTACATACCTAGTATTATTGCCTCATGACATCCTATAGACCCATTCAATAAATCACAAATTACTGCAAAAGAAAACCCTATAATTTATGCTTAAATAAATTAAGGGATTTTGGATGCCGAATTGCAATCGACAAAAGATTTAAAAATTTTGGATTGTCAAAATAAAAGTAATTGAAATGTGGAGTTCTAAAGTCTCTGCAAGTACTGTACCGATTGCTATTTTTTACAAAGAAAACTTTCATTCAATTGTTGGACCTAACCCCATGTGTAAAGAGAATACAGGGTATCTAAAATATGAGCTTATAGTATGTAACACGATTAGTTAATTACTTAACAACCGGTCTATATGACAGGTTCACTCAGCTTTTTTAGTTTTATTTAAAGACGTGGGTCGAAGAGTTGGCAGTTAGGCGAAGGCGCCACTAAATTTTTAACAAGGAATAAATTAATGATTTTTGAACATTGAAATCAGGGCAGTAAAATTTAGAAACATACTCTAGATTAGAATATTGTGAAAATATAATCATTTACCTACCACTTTAGCTTACCAAAATAAACATCCAGATTATAATTAAGCTGTTTATTTAAATATTGATTGCTTTCGCATACACTCTAAAGACAATTAATTCTATCTCAAGCTGAGCTGAGTTTATGGTATCGTCTATGTTGGGGTTTAGAACCTTCGGCAAAATGCACTAATAAGGAGTTTTATTCACAATACCGAAACAGAATTATTGCACTCGACGCGCGTTTCGCTAACCATGTTAGCAGCAACAGCAGATGATTAAAACTGCTTATGGTATCGACCATGAACCAATGAGAAGATTCTCCAAAATGTATATCTTCTAGATTATCAGACTATTAAATCAAATCAAAATAAGATACTAAATTTAAATCTATGTTCTATTAAAATTGTCTATTTCCTGTTCAGAAATAGTTCTAAATAAACCTTGAATCCTTGAGGTTCTACCTAAACGCAGTTAGTCACAAAGTATCAAAAATACCAGTTTTTACTAAACAAAAACTAATCTAAAGTAATCCCATGGCAGCGAGAATAATTTTATACCAATAAATATTCAATAATGATATCCTAAATCAATAAATTAACCTATGAAGGAAATATATGTATATAGCCAGTAAATATCTACAGATGAACACGAACTGAGCTTATTTCGGGTCCTGTATTAAAGCGAGAAGTTAATTTGCAAATTGCGATTAAGTAAAATAGTCTACTGCCATGAGGCTTACAGCCAATCACAGTAAAAGCGTATCGTTTAAGTAGATAGACGCTATGCAAATTAGCAAAATAAATTATCTACTCGAGATAATATCAGATATGACAATGAAGGAAATAAATAATTCTAACGCAAATATGATAAGAAACAGGAATATATATCATAAACGATAATAGATAACGTAAAGCTGTTTATCGGCAAGTTCAATAATCAAAACAGGTAAGTAACAGTAATAAGATAGCAGACGACCTACAGTCGTTTAGCAGTAAGTTCAATAAATAAAACGATAAGTAATGGTAATAGGTACGATATAACAAAACAGACGACCTACAGTCGTTTAACGGTAAGTTCATTAAGCAAAAACTATCAACAACAGTAATAAGTGCGTTATAAGAAAATAGACGACCTACAATTAACTGTAAGTTTATTAAACAAAAAAGGTAAGTAACGGTAATTAAGACATTAAAATGTCATTTTCTATTTCAAGTTCTTGACGGTTAATTTAAAATAAAATTAAAACCAGGTAGAACCTACATGTATTTAATAGGTTTGTCAGACCTGGAATACACCGGCATTTCCTGCGAAGCTACGTTTCCACCATGTGATCGTATGACCTCGACAAAAGGTCTCTATCTGACTAAATGGCACGGTTACTTTCTAGGTCGGCATAGGAAAGGCCGCTGACGGACGTTCTGCCCCAAGGGAGGAAATTCTGTCACGCGTAAGGGATTCTGTCGCGCGGAAGGTATTTTGTTCTTCGGAAAGTCACACGGAAGGTCCCTAGTTAAATTATAAATAATTTTAGCTATTCAGTATAGACACACTAAAATGTAACAAACCTGTTTTCCATAGGAAGGGTAACCACACTATCAGTAAAATACCGTTATTAGACAATACGGCCAATATTTCGAGAAAACACACCGGGCAGCCAATTTACCTCACGACAAAATCAGGGGTGAATTAGACCTGATGGCCCAAAATATCAACGATAATTTAAGATTTAAAAACTGGTCGTTTTTATCCTGCTTCGAGCATCCAGACAAGAAGGCCAAGGAATCCCCTAACGGTTACAGACAGCCTACAGAACACATTCCCGTCACAGATACCGCCTGACGTACGTTGCTTAATGTTTACATTTGTAACGTGTGCATTAGAATGCCTAATATTATATTTCACACATAGCCCTCCGCTCGCTTCTGTCGCTACGGGGGCGCAACGAACGAAAACTAGCCAAAACTAACCCAAGGCATGCCCAAAATCAAGAATTTACCTCACGACAAAATCAGCCTGCATCATCTGCGGGTGGATTGAGTAACTCGTGGATGATGTTGCCGGTCACAAGCCTGGATAAAAGAGGAGGATTCATGGGTCAGGTTAGCACCCTACCTAAGGTAAAAAATGCCGAATGTTCACAGAACCGAAACCATGCCTCGGATTTGGATTGATCTCAAGATGACGACCCACGCAAAGCATAGGTTAAGAAACTGGAAAAGAAAAGGTATTATACGACTCGGATCCTGGAATATAAAAACATTTAATAGCAAAGATCAAGAAACACTGAAAGAGTTAAAAGACAATAACATCGATATTTGTGCCTTACAGGAAACGAAGATGAAGCGTAAAGGACAGAAACAGTATGAAAACTACACTATAATTTACAGTGGTGTAGTAAAACAAGAAAGAGCAAAAGAGGGTGTAGCGATAGTGGTTCACAACAAACAATGAATAGTTTCTGCGGTAGGATCCTTGTGAAACATCGTTGAATAATATTACTAGGGATAATTAGTACACTGCTTTTAAATACTTCAAAATAATTTAATAAGCTATTTTTCTCTACATATGTTATCAAGAGTACTTGTATACTTGTATTCAAGTACTCTTGATAAAGGCCTCATCAAGCCGAATCATATGTAGAGAAAAATATCTTATTAAAGTATTTTGAAGCATCTAAAAGTAGTGTACAAATTATCCCTAGTATTATTGTTCACAACAAATACCAGAAAAACATCGAAGAATGCCTTTACATATCGTCACGAATATTGGCAGTTAAATTAGTCGCAGAAGACCAACAGCTAACAATAATCTCGATCTACGCACCAGAAGATAATAAACCTAAAAATGAAAGGGAGGATTTCTTTAATCAACTACAGGATGTTATTGAATCTTTCCCACACAACCCACCAAGAGTAATCCTCGGCGACTTCAACGCTTGCATAGGAAAAGAAGTGATTCCCGATATAAAGCAGAGATTTAACGAAAATACACTAAATAATAACGGAGAACTAATGCTTAATTTCTGCTTACTCAACGAATTGCGCATCAACAATATTTTCTTCGACCATAAATACCAATACAAATACACATTATTCAACAGAAGAGGTCAGACATCAACAATTGATTACGTGGTTACCAATAGATGCATACACCCCAAACAAATATTGGATATTAGAACGCTAAACTCAGTGAATGCATAGGAAGTGACCATAGTTTACTCCTAGGAAAAACTAAATTAACACTAATTCCAAAAAGGGACAAAAACACAACAACTAAGGTAGAAAAAAATAATATTGAATCACCATGGGACCCAGCCACAAAAGATCTGTACCAAAAAAGACTCGAAGAAAAATTCAACACAAACCCCATTCAAGAATGGGAAGATGTAAATGCTAGCTGGGAGAAATTAAAGAGAAATATCAAGGAAGCTGCTAAGGAAGCTTTAGGTACCCGAACTAAATACAATTCCAAAAAACTAAATAAAACCCCATGGTTCTCTAAAGAAGTAAAAAATAAATGCAAGGAAAAGAAGTTAGCCTACCTAAAGTACAGATCCCTTAGAACAGAAGAGTCTTATGAACAATACAGACAGATCCGAAAAATCAGCACTAGTTAGACAAACAAAAGACGAATACTGGGAGATTTTTTCCAAACGAATGGAAAGCGATTTCTACGGTCTACAGAAACAAATGTGGCAGTTCATCAGGAACTAACGAAATGAAATAAAAAAACTAAAGGAATCAAACCCAATAAAAAAGGTAACGTGGACCCAGTTCCTTACGGATCTGTAGAAAAAGGAAGAACACATAATTGAATTGAACACACCAGAGATAACAACACACGAAGTAATACAAATAGAGGAACACCACGTGAAATCTGCCCTTCAAAAACTAAAAAACAGGAAAAGCCCGGGCATGGACATGACAAATGAACTATTGAAGTATGGGGGACCGAGACTCATCCAACAACTCATAATTCTTGTCCGCAACATTATTTTCGTTCATAAAATCCCGGATGAATGGCGATCGAGCATCGCAATCCTCATGTTCAAAAAAGGCGATAAGAAAATCCCATCGAATTACAGAAGCGTAAATCTATTAAACACCACCCTAAAACTAACAACAAAAATAGTGACATACACAATCAATAGCATGATTACTCGGATGAACAACAGGGATTTAGAAGAGGAAGATCGTGTACCGACGCAGTCTTTGCCATGAGACAGAAAATGGAAAAATCGATCGAATATAACAAACCTGCATACTTATGTTTCATATACCTTGAAAAGGCATTTGATCGCATCCAACTGAGAGATATTATACATCTCCTTTATGACAGACAAGTTCCTCACAACCTATAAAAAAAAACCATCGAAAACATATATACGGCAAATTCCGCTCAAGCTAAGGTTAATAACGAATACACCGAGCCAATACCGATCGAAAAGGGCATTAGACAGGGAGACACGCTAAGTCCACTTTTTTAATATCGTCATGGACGAAATAATCGAAAAGGTACGCAAGCTGAGAGGCTACAGAATGGGCGACAGAGAGATTAAAATTTCGGGCTACGCTGACGACGCACTCCTGATAGCAGAGAGTGAAGATGATGTGCAAAGACTATTACAAGTATTTAACCGAACAGCAAAATCAATTAATATGAACATATCTACAGCTAAAACAAAATGCATGACAACATCAAAGACCCCGTTAAAAAGCAAGCTGGCTGTCGATGGAAAAACCATCCACCAAGAAATGAAATTTAAGTACCTCGGCGTGAAGATATCCGGGTATGGGGACGTTGAGACCGAAGTATGCGAGCAGACCAACAAAGCGGCTAGAATAGCGGCATGTCTTAACAACACAATGTGGCGAAATAAACATATGGGAATAGAAACGAAGTCCAGAATCTATAAGGCTACAATCAGACCTATAATGACTTACACAGCTGAAACACGACCTGAAACAGCAAAAACCAGGCGGATGTTGGAGACAACCGAAATGAAAATACTTCGAAGGATTGCCGGAAAAAAACACTGCTGGACAGATAGCGAAACGAGAATATTAGGAAAACGTGCGGGACGGAGGATGTGAATCAATGGCTACTGGACAGGAAAAATGAATGGAACCAACACATCAACCGGATGGATGACACAAGAATCGTAAAAATAGCACGCGACAAATCCCCCTTAGGTCACAGAAGCATAGGCAGACCTAGAAAAAGATGGAGCGACAATTTGATACCTTAACATTCATGGTAACGAAGTTAGAACAGGCGACTTTCGCCTAAAATAGAGAAGGAAGAAGAAGGAGAAGACAAAATTAGGGGGTAATTCGACCTGATGGCCCAAAATATCAACGATAATTTCAGATTTCAAAACTGGTCGCTCTTATACTGCTGGAACCCTTCGAACGTCCAGACCAGGAGGCCAAGGAAACCACTAGCGGTTGCAGACAGCCTGCAAAACTCATTCCCGTCACAGATCCCGCCTGACGTGCGTTGTTTAATGTTGACATTTGTAAAGGCTGCATTAGAATCTCTAATATTACACTTCACGCATAGCCCTCCGCTCGTTTAGCTCAGTACGGGGGCGCAACGAACAAAAACTAACCAAAACTAACCCAAGGCATGCTCAAAATCAAGAAAAAAACTTTACAAATATAACCTCAAGAAAATAAAGAAACACTATCAGGAATCGAACTCGGACCGCCAAACCAGAGGCCTAGCATCTTAACCACTGAACCACCACAGCACTTGCAAGCAATTCATTGCATCGTAAAGACATAAGTAAAATACGAACGCAATCTAACGAAAACACCCGATGCCTTCCGACAACTCGGGAATGTATTTTGCAAGCTGTTTTTATCCGCTAGTAAGGAAGCCGACCTTTCCAAAAAAGAATATCTACCACATCCGACAAGTGGGCGCTCCAAACGAAGTCATCGCTTCTAGCAACTCGGAACTGCATTTATCGATACTGGCGGTTTGCACTCGACAGTAAGGTAACGAGAATTTCGACAACACAAATCGACCTGTAAAAGAGAAGAAATCGCACTACTGGTTTTGTAGCATTTACAACGCTACAAGTAGGCGACACAATTATTGCAGTGATTGTAAAACTTCACTTTAAGTTTGTATAGTTTTTGGTGGGCAGGTTTTTGATAAAAAAAAACTAAGCAATGCCTTAAAAATATTATGCGGTAAATATGTTACTAAATTGATTGAAGAATGAAGGAAAATAACTTTCGTGAGAATAATCAAAAGAAAACTATCCTTTTTATCAAAATTGGCACAGAGTAGTTTTTCCATTCCCATTCTTTATTATGAGTATAACCCTTTATTTAAAATTGTATTATTTTAAGTTCGATTGCTTTGGCCGTAAAAAGGCTGTCGCATTTTTTAGCCTGGCAGTAGGCGATTATGCCCCCATAGTCAATCACTAAAATTGAAACTACTTTTAATAATTACCTGTTTGTTTGTCTCTCTTTCACAAATTCGACCTAAAATTAATTCGGAGTTTGTTCAAATTAATGCAGAAGGAAAACCATCGAAACTTTGCCTAGTTTTGTCTGCAAAACTATAACAAAATATATGAATGGACTTAATTTAATGGCTTCAACCACATTAAGGTTCTAGTCTCAGAAGGACCCTGATTCGTAGGTTAAGAGTTTTGCACGCTTGGTTTCATGAAAAATGTTTCTAGTAGGTGATCCTTGAACCAAACCAGAAATTGTTTCGAGGTCAATTCAGATACTAGTGCAATCTATGAGAAAATGAGTGCACAATCTTTTGAAGAAAATTCCACAAAATCCTTTAAAAATATCCTTCAAAATATGATTATAATGATTAAACTTCCAGAACAAAACATCTATTTTACCTGAAAGTAAGGAAAACCTGTAAAATTTATATCTTATCATAACCTATTTAAGCTTCAGAAGAAAAATAACTTATACGGAAAGCAAATGCAAATCTTACAGTGCTCTTTTATTTTCTAAATGGAAACTATTGCATTCGTTATAAAAGATATGAGAACTAGTGGAAAGGCAAATAATGATGCATCAATATTCGCAAATCATCCCTAGCTAAATCTTCGCAAAAAAATAATCTAAATTTGCATAACAAAGCTGCATTCGACCGGTATAAAGCTTTTTCCTTTACGTACTAATTTATTAAAGCCTTTTCCCTAGTACGAAGGGACTCCATTAGATAAAAACCAACGAATATATTACTATCGGTTAAGCAAACCTCACCGTAGCGTAGATGATTATTTCGGAATGTTTTAAAGTTTATTCAGAATATTTGAGCAACCGATTTCCGTAGATATTATTTCTGTAAATTCAATTGTTAAAGCTGATTCTGATTTGCATAATGGACACACAAATGAAGTACGCTGGTTAAAGGGAAGGAACATTTCGGTTGGAAGAATTATAATGACAGTGGCTTGCGATCAGCAATTACTCCACCAAGACATATTCGTGATGGATATTGTTGCGAATTTACCTCTTCTTGTCGATCATCTGGCTACAAACTTAGCCTGTATGGAGTGGAACTCTTACCGTATACCACACAAATTAGAACAGATGCATGATTTAAATCTGGTCGTGCTAGTTGTTGGTTGTTTCACTGCTGGATGGCAAGAGGGTTATGTAGTTTTCAGGTAGAATACCGATGAGGTTAGAGGTTTAGGACATCTAAAGGGAACCGCACCTGTAAGTATTCCATGAAATGTCGCTAAACTGATCATTTTGTAACATAAAATCTTGAACTGGAATAAATTCATCAGTATTTCCAGAGTTATTAATAGAAAATTTAAAATTATTTACTACAATATTTGTTAGTGACGAAGTAGAAGCTTGAAGTGAACTTTTCTGTTGGTCATAACTTACAAAACCGCTATCGTTAGAGCGATTAGGACTATTTTGCCCGCAGGAAACTGTTAAACTACTAACGGTAGAATCTGAAGAGAAATAGTTTGATTGGTTATTTAATAAGAGAGATTTGAGAATGGTAGAACTTTTTACAGCGGGACTTTCTTGACTACAAGGTATTATATCATCATCATCACTAAATCTATTGTTTGATATGTTTAAATTAGTATTTTCAATGTTATTTGATTGTTCGTCCATTCGCGAACAAGAAGGTTCTTCTAAAGTTGGATCAAGCGATCTTTTTAGTGGCAGCTCTACATTATCAAATGGAATTCCTAATAAATCTTTAAATTTTGTCAAATCATCTAAAACTTGTGATGGAATTTCACACTCACTATTTTTCCCCAGTTTAAATTATTTTCCACCACAATATTATTAGGCGAAATGAGAAGAATTTTAACGAATTTAAGTATATTTAGTTTCATTTCCCGTTATTATTGTAATATATATTGGGGGTAATAACAAAATAATATATTTTATATGTTATTTTCTAAATAAACGTGTGACACTCCGTTTTTATCTCTAATGTAGCCTGTTGAGTTAGAGAATTTTAGGGACGCCTCGGGTTTGATTTTGGTCTCCGGTTGCAGTTCGATATTTAAATCCGATATTTAATTCGATTATAGATTTTTCCTGCTCATTCGCCATAACCTCTGTAGCTTAGCGCGCTGTATGTTAAGGAATCCATTTTGATTGGTCCGCTGTAAAAGGCCGCGATGTAAGGTTCCTGCGCCTGTTATCGCTTTGCAAGTGAGCGCGGTTCCATGGTAGTTTTTCGGAAAGGAAGGTTACTTTCGAGTCAAAATTCATAGGTGGTTATCGGTTTTAAAGCTAAGTTTATCTCAGGCATCCTGATGGGATTTCACCGATAATCACCGAAGAAATTCCCAGTTAGTTTTAGTGCTGTAGATGCCGAAATAACTCTCTAAGCGAAGTTTTTGGGGTTTGCTTCTCCAGTCTTGGAAGCCATTATGGTCGCCGCGGTGTAGTGTGCGA
The DNA here is from genome assembly GCA_016904865.1 of Pissodes strobi. Taxonomy (NCBI): domain Eukaryota; kingdom Metazoa; phylum Arthropoda; class Insecta; order Coleoptera; family Curculionidae; genus Pissodes; species Pissodes strobi. Next base: position 47,848 of record MU187884.1, on the reverse strand, counting down.
AGTTACTGTACCCTCATGTTAGGAGGTAAGCATTTTTATCAACTGCAGATATTTTACGCTTCTAGTGGCCTTAATTCATCACATTTGCGTATTCTTTATTTTATTAGGGGTGTACATGGACCCAAAGCTTAAATGGGATATCCATGTGGATAGGATGTCAAGCAGACTCAGAAGCTCCATTTCTCTGTTTCGTAACCTCTATAGCTGTGTCTCCGGGGAAACACTGAAGGTTGCATATTATGCACCATTACATTCTCTTATGATTTACGGGGTGGTTGTTTGGGGAGGAGCGCCAGCAGCTGGCGGAATTTTTGGACTTCAACGTAGGGCTGTCAGAGTCCTGAGTGGTTTGAAATACAGGGATGACTGCAGGTTAGCCTTCAGGAATCATCAAATCTTAACATTTCGTTGTCTGTACATACTAGAATGTGTGACATGTTAAAAAAAATGAAGGTGAATTTTGACACATACAGAGACTCACGACCATGATACCAAATTTCGCCATAATCTAGTGCTCTCACGCAGACGGCTAAATAAGTGCCAGGGTCACCCGAATTTCATAGCTGCTAAACTTTTCAACAAGATATTCCCAAGATATTAGAAGGCTGCCTATGCGTTCATTTAGAAAAAAGGTTAAAACTTTTTTAGAAGATCTCTTTTTATAGTGTCCAGGAATTTCTGGTCTGTGATGCTGTTCTGGAATAGCCACTGATAGTGACAGAAATGATTGTGATATATTGTCAAAGTACGGACTGTTTTATTGCCTCTGATTTTAATGTAATGTTTTGGTGTATGTGCACTGTTTATACATGTATTTTATCTTGATTTTAAATTAGTACGTAAGATAATTATAATTATTATATCTGTATTTGTTAAAGATGACGTGTGCAAGAATACAATGTATTTCCTGGCATTAATAAATTATGATTATGATTATGATTATTCATATCAAACTTGATTTAGTGGCTGAATTAATCGGCGTGACGTCATACTAATTAGAGAATAACTAATTGTTATAGGTACATATTTGGATTGATTAGTTATTTTTATTTATTCACTGAGGCTTGTGAATGATCAATTCAATTATTTCACTTCCTTTTAATATATTTAGTTTTTTTTCTGGTTATGCAAACACTCCTATGCCACTTTGGCCAATTTAAAATATGCACAGGCTCATTTAGGGTTAATTTTGTTTCACCTAACCTATTTGATTTACGGTAATTCCACAGTTATTTTCGTTTCCTTCTGCTGAAACGTAAAGTAGATATTCGGTAACAAAGTAAAATTTAATTTATTTGACCTTTTTTGAAGTTGAATAGAAACAGATACAAAATTTAATCATTGATTATCGCAATATTTTTTTCATGGCATCTAATGCCTTAAGTAATAAACGAAGATAAATGAAGAGTGAAGGCTGTGTGCATGTACGAAATGTACTAAATGAAAAACTTTTGTATTCCATGCAAACATTTTAATCCAAAAGGACGTCTAATCAGCGTAACAGAGCGCTTTCGGCTTTAGCCATCATCAGTGTTACCTGCAAAGTGAGTAAAAGAACCAGCCATTAGTGGAAACCAGCATAGGCTGTAACATTTTTTGGGTTGAACAAAGTAAAGTTGCAATAATTGTCAGTGACCTATGGCGAAATAAAAATGAAATTGAATTTTAAGTTTGACTTTTTTGAGTTCTGAATTTATTAAGATAAAAATGGTAATTAAAACTGTAAATTGGAGAAAGATGAGTTTAATTTTTATGTAATTTTAAGCAGAAGGAAAAGAAAATGGTGGAAGTTTTTTCACTCACTTGTCAGTTGGAACAAAAGATATCCACAAGAGGCACAAACAACATCAACACGACAACGGTCACATCAAAATTTAAAAAACACTCTACATTATAAGAAAGGTTCGCATAATTTAAACATTTAACAAATCAAAATCATTTGATGTCTCCAACCTTTTTACCACAGTGCCAAAGAGTGAAGCAGTACAACTTGTTGGCGATCTTCTTTCTCTTTGTGACGTTAATGATCAACATAAAATTAATTTACTGTCTCTTCTAAACCTTTGCTTGTCACAAGATTTCTTTCAATTTAATGATAAATATTACAAACAACCTGATGGCCTAGCAATGGGCAGCTGTCTTTCACCTTTTCTAGCTGATGTTTTTATGAACAATTTAGAAAATTTACACATAGTTACTCCCAATAATAGGTAAATTTTACATTGGTTTCGTTATGTGGATGACTGTCTTTGCTTCTTGGACTGCGATGAACAGGGAGCCAATGCTCTTTTAAACAAGTTGAATACTGTTCATCCTAACATCAATTTTACAATCGAACTTGAGGTTGATAAAAAACTTAATTTTCTGGACATCACTGTTCGTAGAACTTTGGACGGTCTTAACTTTTCAATTTATAGGAAACCTACTCAGACAGATCATACCATTTCATGTCAATCCCACCATCCGTGGCAACACAAAATGGCAGCCTTTCATTGCTACGTCAATAGGTTACTTAATGTACCACTGTCTATGATCGAATACAACAAAGAGGTCAATATAATCAAACAGATCGCCTTTAAAAATCAATTTGATCCCAGTCTTATTGATAAGTTAATCAATAAAACAAAAATTAAAAAACTTAGAAGGGAACTCTCGAACGGTCTTGTAGATAATTCTTCCAAAAAATATTTCTCCATACCTTTTCTTGACATTCAGACTGGTAATTTAGTTTCAAAAACCATTCGCCATTATGTCAGTAATGCTTTAATTTCATTCTAAAATAAAAATAAATTACAAACTTTTTAAACAATTCAAAGGATAAAATCGAAACTCTTTCAAAAAGTGGGATTTATAAATTGTCTTGCAATTCTTGCGATAGCACATATATAGGTAGAACATGCAGACCCCTCAGAGTTCGCATTGGTGAACATTTAAATAGGAACAGGAACTCTGCTTTTGGTGAACACCTGCGTGACCATAACCATAGTTTCAGTCCTAACGCCAACGTTAAAATCCTCCATAACATCTCATCTAAAAACTACAATAGACTGGATTTTCTGGAAGACATCGAGATCAACAGCGAGCTGAATACTAACAACCATTGCCTTAATACTCAAGTTAATCTCAACAGATCTTATATACCTTTACACAGGCGACTTCTTGATTGAAGTACCTCGGTCTACACACCGTCAAGTTTTTCACTTAATTAAAAACTGTGTTCTCTCAAAAAAATACATAAAAATAACTTTTAATACTTATAAAATAAGAAATTTCAATTGATTTTTACCTAGTTGAGTTAGCTCAGGCCAGTCTCTTCTCCTTAGTAGCTAAGCTTTTCTTTTCCTTCTTTTCTTTCCATTTTCCTGAGTGGAGCTAGCCCAAGCTAGCTCTTCTCTTAATTAGTTAAGCTTTTCTGATTCTTCCTCTTTCAACCTTGAGTAGATTTAGCCCAGGCTAATTTCTTCTCTAAATTAGTTAAGTTCTTCCTTCCTTTTCTCTTTCATTTCCTTGAGTAGAATTAGCCCAGGCTAATTTCTTCTCTCAATTAGTTAAGCTTTTCCATTTCTTCCTCTTTCATGGAGTAGAGTTGGCCCAAGCTAATCTCATCTCAAATAATTAAGCTCTTATAATTTTTACATATCTCATTTCTCCGAGTCGAACTAGGCCAGGCTAATTTCTCCCCCGAATTAGTCAAGTTCCCTTTTTTCTTCGAGTGGGGTTAACTTGAATTAATATCCTCTCTCTAATATTTTACTAGCCACCTACTTTATCAAATATGCCTCCATTCAAACTTACACCCATCTGGTTAACTAATTTAAATCTAAACCTTTCTGATAATTAATGAATCTAGTTTGTCTCAGACAAATCAATTTGTCGGGTCTAGTCTGGCACAGTGGTATTTCTTCTACAATCTAAGTTAAAAATTTTGTAAAATTAGTTACTCAACACTTTTCCTCTCTCTTACATTACCAATTTTTTAAAATTTAAAACTACCGCCAATTTTTGACGTATTTCCTTTGCGTCTGCGGTCTTCGGTTTACTTGTCAAGCTTGTCGACAGAGACATGTTTGTCATTCCATCAAAGCGTGGTTTCCACGTCTGGCTTTAATTTGTTAAATGTTTAAATTATGTGAACCTTTCTTATAATGTAGAGTGTTTTTTAAATTTTGATGTGACCGTTGTCGTGTTGATGTTGTTTGTGCCTCTTGTGGATATCTTTTGTTCCAACTGACAAGTGAGTGAAAAAACTTCCACCATTTTCTTTTCCTTCTGCTTAAAATTACATAAAAATTAAACTCATCTTTCTCCAATTTACAGTTTTAATTACCATTTTTATCTTAATAAATTCAGAACTCAAAAAAGTCAAACTTAAAATTCAATTTCATTTTTATTTCGCCATAGGTCACTGACAATTATTGCAACTTTACTTTGTTCAACTCAAAAAATGTTACAGCCTATGCTGGTTTCCACTAATGGGTGGTTCTTTTACTCACTTTGCAGGTAACACTGATGATGGCTAAGGCCGAAAGCGCTCTGTTACGCTGATTAGACGTCCTTTTGGATTAAAATTTTTGCATGGAATACAAAAGTTTTTCATTTAGTACGTTAAGTAATAAACGGCAACTAATACAAAAATATCTGATTTCATGAAAAATAATACTAGAGATGAAATTTATATTATCATACGTTCGTACCGAAGTTAGAATTATTGCAATATTGAATGCATTTTTAATTTTGATAATTAGACGTAAACTTGATATCTAATGATTAATTCGGTTAATTGATTTAAATTATTAATTAGACACTAGTCTGGGGAACTAGGTTTTTGTTAATTAGGTAATGCAGTTTTTGTTTAAAATTAGTATTAATTCGCTAGGGAAAGCCACCAGAATGTGATAATTATTATGGATTATATCATATTTTCTTTCTTTGTTATTATTTCGCTTAATTTATTTTGTTTCCCTAGAGTTATTAAAACAAAGAGGGAAGAGATGTTTGATTTTTGAATAGCCATTTGTATTGATAAATTGTCGAAAATCTTAAGTAGATGGGAAATGCAGGTTCTGGCTCAACCTCCTCCATCAATGGGCACCCTTTGCCGGAGCCGCAAAATTTTATCGTCCTAGTGTTTTGAGCCTATTATTGTGACTTACAACTTCTGTTGTTGTTGACTGAACCAGATTTTGTACAATTTATTAAAACTCATTTTATTGCTTTTTCTTCATCATCATATCCATATTTTACTCCTTTATCAATATGATACAAATAATATATTGTACCAGACTTGGTACAATTCATAAAAATCCATTTTATTGCTTTTTTTCATCATGATAACCATATTTTACTCTCTTATCAATATGGTGTAAACATTATATTGTACCAGACTTGGTACATTTCATAAAATATATTGTATTGCTTTTTCTTCAGTATCATAACCATAGCTTATTCTTTTATCAATATGGCACAAATGTTATATTATACCAGACTTGGTACAATTTATAAAAATCTATTTTATTGCGTTTTCTTCATTATAAAAACTATCTTTTACATTTTTATCGATATGGCACAAGTATTATACTGTACCAGACTTTGTACAATTTATTAAATTACATTTATTTACCTTTTCTTCATTATGATCAATGTTTCTTACACTTTTGTCAGTATGGTACAAATAGCGTATTGGTACCATTTGTAAAATCACATTTGTTCACCTTTTCTTCAGTATTATCGCTATCTTTTACTGTGTTTAACGATTTTGTACAATTATTTTATTGTGCCGAACACGGCCCAATTTCTTTTTTTTTGGTTCACCACGAATTATTTCAGCTTTCCTTTTGCGACCTGAACCTACATAGGTTTCCCGCATAATTAATGTTAAGTTATAGTTTATAGAAATCCATCGATTGCTCTAATATATGATACGAGATAGTCGAATTGGTGCTAATATATTTTTTTAATTTTATTTAATTTCTGGATTTGACTGAAAATATGATTGCCTTTCTCCTTTTAAACCGAAAAATTATATTCCGATAAATTATCTTTTTTTTTTAACGAATATATGTAATAGCAATCGATTACCATGTTAACGTAACACGTTACTAGGGAATGTTTCCATTTCTAGGGTTTACCCACCCGGCTAGAACGGCTGGAACTTTGTAATCCAACCACCTGGCTGGAAGTTTGTAATCCACCCACCGGGCATAAGTCACTTGAACGGGACTAGACTTCGGTATAGGGATCCTGAACAAGCCGTCCGTGTGTAGCTGAACGTCAGACGTGGTCCAGTTAGTTGTTAGTTGGATCTGCCATCGCGCCAGCTAAGTGATCATTGCCTGTTCCTATTTGTTGTTACCTTAAATTTAGCACCGGAATATTACTTTTGTAACGTACTTGCGCCCACATTCTCTAAGCGGCTTTACGATTTCACGCGGGAGTCAAAAATCAAATTCTTTTCTCTTGAGCACATAATTGGTGCCTTATTTATTTCTTAAGATATACCTATCTACAGCGAGTTTTACACTACCACTGATTGGATATATTATTTAATATTCATAATTTTATTGATATTAGATTAGGGTTTTGGACTGCCTCCAAATAGTCGGTTGGTTGTGCATCCGCATAATTTGTATTTACTATATTTATGATTCATTCTGGATAATAGAAGAATAGTATCGTTCCTGTGGCGTGTTTAATTTGGCTCAAACGCGGTCCGGATTGTTCCGTTTACTGCTATTGAAATATTTTAGTGATTAGGTGGTCTTTTTGATGTTTCCTGCCAGCTAGGTTTAGCCTAGCGGGTGAAGGTCTCGAAGCGGGTTCCACGAATAACGTGGTGACTTCTGTTTCGGTCTGTAACAAAATTGGTGGCCCCTAACGAATCTTTTCTCCGATTTATTGAGCAGCGGGCAAAGTGCGCGCTCACTATACAGCTTACTTCAGGGCATCGCGCTCCGGCTTACCGGATGAATTGTTGAAAACAAATTTGATGTCTGGTCTAATCGGTGAGTGAACTTTAATAAATCTCGGTGGAACTCCTCATAGCTCCATAAGCACTTATTATCTTTCTCTTTAATTAAAATACACAGAAAGCGCGTCGCAACCGATCCATTTTCAATACGTCTTAACACAAAACTAAACTGGCATTCAACTTTAACAAAATTACAAGTTAAGGCAACGCGGTTCACACTAGCCTTCTTGCTTCCAAGGCAAATCGCAATTGCGCAATTGAATTTTAGGTTCTAATTTGACAAATGACTTTAAAAACAGGTTTATTTGGAAAACGTAGACTTTATTATAATCGAGAAACCGGCTAATATATTAATAAAGACAAGAGAGGAAACTTACAGGTTCTCATCTAAGAGGCAGTATAGAGCGTACGCATAACTCCTCCACTCTTAGCACGATATTCTAGTATGGTCCTCTGTTTTCTAACTATTGTGCTGAAACTGTACAAAATAACCTGAAATTAGTATAATATTATTGTCCAGATAATAATATTGGTAAAATCTATTGAGTGGGATTAGATATAGTCAATATTATGTTTATTTATTTCTAATACACTTTTCACGACATTAATTTCGTTAAGATTAATACCATCTAATTTTAGTGGTTTGAGTACCGTTTCCGATCTATATACTAGGTGAGCAAAGACTGTTTTAGAAAGAACGACATTTTTGAAATCGCCTTTCATATTTTCGAAATGACGGATTCAATTATTATCTTTCATTTTTATTTCGCAATCAGGAGCCCGTTCTAATAGATAGCTTCCATTTAAAGGCATATTTTTATTATTTTTACTGCACTTACCCACAGCTACATTGTGATTCGGAGAAAGCACTATCCAAGTTCGAGCTAATGAATTTCTAATTTGTCAACCTTCGCGGACACTAAATGGCATTGATCCACTTTGTTACATATAAATTATTCCGGAAAGATCTCTGGTCGATACAAACAAATTAATTTTCTTAACTTATTTTGACCAAAAAGGTGAAGGTAGCAATTAACAGTATAATTACTACTAGCAATTAAAGTAGTGGACTGTATTAAAATAGGGTGATAGGGTTTTGAACATAGATTATGTAAAATAAAACCAAGTAGGAATGTCAGTTATTAAATCCTTTAATAATGTAATTATGCATTTGCATTTGAATTTAATATGGTGAATACATAGGTACAATTTATATACAGTTTCTAAGCTACTTTCATGCATTCAATCATTTATACATACAACTAAATATGTAACACTGATTACTTTTCTAGATTCTTTAGGAAATTTATATTTACAATTATATTCAAGAATAAAACAGTGTCTTTCCTGAATGTCATCAACTTTTCTATTTTTTTAACAACTGTTCCTTTCTCACGAAATACCTTGATTTAAACTTGTCTCTGCTTCCCTCCAACAAGGCAGGGATCTGACTTCAATTCTTAATTTAAGTAGTACAGGCATGATACAAACTACAAATTTGGTGCCGCCATTTTACTGCTGTTCTTCAATTACCATGAGACGCTTCGTCGTTTCTGGCTGTAAGGAATTGCTTAAAAAAGCCCAAAGGAGGTCTTGTCCAAACTTGGACCAAGATAACTGAGGTGCACCAGATATTTTCTAATATCTGTGCATACTAACGGAGAAATTGCCTAAAAGGGTAGGACCTTTTGGCGCGAAGAGGCACTTGCTAGAGAGCGGCGACGGGACCGATCTAACGACGTTGAGTGTTGGCAGAGCACTAACTTTTAATTTCTTCTTCTCGCTGGCCTTAAGACGCCAAGCTAAAAGTCGGCTGAGAGTGGGGATTGGCGCGAAAATCCGTGTGGGTTTCTTTCTTTCTTTGACATGTGCTGTTTACTGAACACTGACGGAGACACGGATATATTAAATTGAAAACGCTTACACCCGATTGAAATGACAAAATGACATTTAGCTTTATATGATTCCATTATATAAAGCTAAATGTCCAGGTTTGGACTAAGAGGTAATGAAGAACTGAAATATGCTGCTTTAAATGCACAATTTCTGTTTACCTGAGGTTAATAAATCTATTGGTGGATTAATTATGGCTCATTCATTCTACATACATACATACAGGGTGTTGTCACCAAACTATACGGTGAAAAACGAAAGTTATACACGTGTTGGAGTGTTTCCCAACATATTCCCCCGCCATTCAATAACGAGAAAGAGAGAGTAAGCACTCCAATTGAGGAATAAATACAATGTATTTAGAGCACCAACAAAGGAATACTTCTTTAAGTATTAAAGGGAACGATGGCAACACCGCCTGGGGTTCTCAACAGACTACAAACAGAAAATACTTTTTTAAGTATAACGGGGAACGACGGCAACACCACCTTGGGTTTACTAAGGCACGCAGAAATCTTTTAAACACGCTGAAAGAACGCGCGTTAATAAGTGCACTTCGCAAAGTACTTACAACATTTAACATAATCTCAATTACATTAAATCATTCACTGATGTCATACTCGGGTAAGAGAGGTTAACTAAACTTTGTTATGATACAAACGATGATTCCGTTTTCTAACACTAGAGAATGAGTCATACAGCTTTTTATGCTCAAAAGGTGACGTGAGGGGTAAATTAACTAAATTATTCAGAGAGTTTTGTTCAGAGGATTGAACACACAAAGAGAGAGGGACACCACCGTACACGTCTCTACGTGCAGGGTTATTAACACTAAGAGGAATTAACCGATTATTCAAACATACACCACCGTACACTTCTCTACGTGCAGGGCTATATACACTGAGATGAGTTGAACTATTGTTCAAACGAGAATTGAAAACAGGAGCGTTTCCTGCAATTACCCATCCTAAATGGGTATTTTGCAAGACAGGGAGGTTCTTACCTAAACTATATACACCATTTAAAATCAGATCATAGTAGAGATCAGCACCGATCAACATATCGATGTCTGATGGGGAAGCATAATGCGGATCACTTAACCTAAACTGATTGGGGATATTTATTTGATCTTTATCAGTGGGGATTTGCGGAAGTTTGCAAGTTATGTTGTCTGGGGCAGCTTTATTTAGGGGCATCTGAGGGGGTCTCTATACTGAGATATCTGAGGGAAATACCTATCTTGAGATATTTGAGGGGGTCCTCTATTTTGAGGAGGCAGGGTATCATGCTCTTGAAAGAGACATGACTGACTTCTGTCGAGAGAGTGCCTATTTATAAGCTGATCATTTTGAATACCGTGGGCTGCTGAGTTTTGATTATCAGAATCATTATCTTGAACAGAGGGAGAACTATGGCCATAAAACCATATTGAGGTGTGTGTACTTGAGAGTTATGTAAAAGAGTATGATGTTTCTGAGCACACAAAGAACATCTTCTAGTGGAGGTACATTTACTTCTGGAGTGACTAGTACCGAGTCAGTTAAAGCAAAGTTTTTACTTTCTACTACTTTCTGCTTATCAAACAAGTTTAGTTTCTTAAATTTATCACAAGTATATATTTTATGAGAATTTTGATTGCAAAAACTGCACAGAACTGATTTGTTTTGTTGCCTTACATGCAACGAGACTCCTTTTGTAGGTTTTTTTTGAGTACTGTCTATAGAAGACAAGTTTTCTAGTATGGTACACCTTTTGTGTAAGAAATCAAGAAATTGAGCAAGATTTGGCAACATGTTTATATCTCGTTCTGTTTCAAAAGCTTTACGAGTGCCAAAATCTATTTTTTTCTCAAATAAATAAATTATGAGAAATTACCTCTCCCCCAGTTCTTCGTAAGAGAAATTAAGGTTGTTAATTAAATCAAGATTTTTCTTTAGATCGGTTACAAACTGTCTTAAATTAGGACCAGTACATTTGACAACAGAGTCTATTTCTAATAGTGAGATGAAATGTGCATTAATCACTGATAATTTGTTCTCATATCTCTCTTTTATTAAGTTAATTGCATCTTCAAAGTTATCATTCGTAGCTAGTAAGCTTTCAATTATTTTTAGAGGTTCGTCTCTTAAGAATGACTTTAAGTACATACATTTTTGAATATCACTTATTGATTTATTATCTGTGATTAATGTGTCAAACACTTGAATGAAAGAGTTCCATTCAGAAATTTTACCATTAAAAGGATTGTTTTTTTATCTCTGGTAATCTTACCGAAGGGGGAGGGGGCTCTGATGTCCTATGCACTGAGAATTTGGAACAACTTGAGTGGGTATGGTTAACTTCTTTATACGTTTTTGTATCTGAACCAATAGATTACAGCAAGTTTGCTCCACGTCCTCACGAACTTCAGGTGTGGGGTGTTTCCCCAACAATCTCTTTGTAGGAGTTATTTGAAAAGAAGTGATTCTACTCATTAGTTATTAGATATCTAGACTGAGGTATTATTAACTCAAACTGGCATCGGAGTAGTAATTATAAAAATCTTTTTCTACAATAATTGAGATTTTAATAATGAAAATTATGATTCTTCTTTAATTTTATTTATTATAAATTTTAATTTCCATAAGTTTCTCAAAAGTTATACATTTCCTGGTTTAGAATCTAACGGTAATTTGTTTTCTGTTTAGTATTTAGACATATAGACCCTATTCCGTTTAGTAAATTGTTTGTTGATTTATAAACTGTGTTCAATTTAAAAAAAAATCATAGCAATTACTGGTAATTCCATAATTATTCGCAAAATTTCGACAAGGAAATATATAAGTTTCAATGCTATCTAAGTTCATAATATGTAGTAGTTCTTCAATTGATTAAAAGGCTCTGCTTCTTAATTAAGTTCTGTATATTACCTTGAAAAATGTGTGATTTGATCATTCGAGTAACGACATTATTTGATGTTTTCCAAGATATTTTATTTTTATTTAATTACCTGATAATTGCTTCTTCATATTTTTTCAGCGTCTTCTTGTTCTAAGTTTCAGGTTATTCAGTTAATTACTGAACCTAAGCCGTTTAATAATCTTCTATTTCGTCTATTAAGAAATAAATTTTAACCTTGTTTTCATAAGACTCTGCTAAGTTATATGAGTTATATATAGAAGCTTCTCTTTTACACCATTGGAGATATTAGCTTCGTTATCAGATGCGATTTTTATACTTAGATATTGATTTTGATGTTTATAGAATCCTTCAATTAAATTTTATAGGTCAAATATTTAGATAATTGGCCATGACATCTGTTCTAGACGGTACCGAGTTTCAAAGGAAACAGTTCGGCATTGGTCCCGTATGTCACGAAATTCGAGTCCACTGGACGCGTGAATGGAAAATCTGAAACAATAAGAGGGGTTTTGAATTTGCCATTTATATTATCGATGAGTCAGGTTTTTAGGAACGACCCACAAAGGACTATATCATGGGGATTCAGAATCTTGCATTATACCTTGTTCTAATAACTTTGGAATTTGATATTTGCTACGCTCATTATTTTCTATTTTATTCATTTAAGTGGAGTTCAGAAAATTCATAATTAACGACCCGAAAGACAGAACGAGCTGTCTCCACGGCGTGCAAATTAGGCCTTAGCACAAATGCCGGAGAGTGGGGTAGATTATTTATTTATAAAGGCACCACTAACTTATAGACAGCACAAGTCAAAGAATCTCTAACTTGTATATGGAATCCTTTTTGGCGTCACAAAAAAATAATATATTGAAATTGTTGTAGGGTAGCAAAAAAACTAAGTAAGGGTTATAGAAGGACCAACTAAACAGTTAAAGTTAATTTCGATATGAAAATGGCAATAGTAGTAGGGAACCCGGGGTACTGTGACAAAATAAGGCCGTTTTGTCACTCTTATCGAACTCGATGACCACCGTTACCGTCAACCGAAGAAGTCGGTGACATCACCTCCCATTCGGTGAAGAAGCCGTCGACAATGACCAGAGGCTGTTGAAAGGACCTTGAACGCCACGATGCCATAAAAACCTATTTACAGGGTATTTAATTATGCAGTACAGCCTAAACTAATGCTTTTCACTCTGAACACCACGTGACCTACACCATCTACCCCGTGTTTAAGCTGCTCAAAAAGCTGTTTTATCTGCCCAAAAAGCTGTTAAATCTATTGAATGTATTATGAATACATACCGCGCTGCAACACTCCAATGTGTTGAAATATAGGAGGAATTAAATGAATCATTTTTGTCAAGATAGTTTAAAAATCCTACCGTGCGCCAGCACAGAAATCACGTAGGGATTTATGAACACGTATTAGGAATTCATACTGCGCTGCAACACTCCAATGTGTTAAAATACAGGAAAGCAAAATATTTCACTTTTCGCATGGCCCTCCGCTCGGTTCGCTCGCTACGAGAGCTCAAGAAAAGGAAACTAACCAGGTGCTAACCCAAACGTAACCCAAGATATACCCAAAATCAAGAAAAAAGTGTTTGCTAACCAAAACTAACCCAAGACATGCCCAAAATCAAGAAAAAAACTGTTTAGAAACTTAACCGTAAAAAAATAAAAAAAAAGCAACGGGGTTTGAACCCGGGCCGCCACCGATAGTCGCCGAATTCAGACCTAACCATGCAAACTTCTAGACCACGACGGCTTTTTGCTAGAAATCGATTGCATCACGAAGACATCTAATTCCTCCCGTGTTGCACCGCAGTATGAATTCATAATCAAATGCAAATAAATTCCTCCTGGACTTCAACACATAATTCGCGTATAGTTTAAAACCCCAAAAGATGGCTATGATATTCAGTTTTGCTACTACGCTTCAGCACAATGACCGTGCTGTCACATAGTAGGAAGTACTAATACGCCAGTCGGACACGGTTATGCCGAAAAAATGTCTTGCTGGGTTGACCGCACCTCTGTTGACTGACTGCACTTACCGAATAATTGCGTTATTACCTTTTGCTGATCAGCAAAATAGGTACTCCCGTATAGGATATTATACATAAAATGTTCTTATAAGTGGGGCTAGAATCAGAAAGATAATAACATAGGTGGTATTTCACTGAGAAAAAGAAGCTTTGCTTTATCACATGTTACCCTATATACTTTTATATTTGACACTTCTCTTAAAAACATCAAAGAAAGGAATTAATGATTCTATATGTAAATGTTAATTCAAAACATGCATTCTTGAAACAGTTTAAAAATTCAATTTTTCATTCAGAGATCCATTGACTATGCAACAATTTATTGTAATTTCTCTAAAGCTTTCGATTGTATAAATCATAATATCTTAATTAACAAATTGCAGTACTACGGATTCAGAGGAGTGTCTCTCAAATGGTTTAAGTCGTATCTTAACAACAGAAGTAAACTTATGAGGATTGATACGTCGATGTCTTCTTGCAAATCAATAGATTGTGGAGTACCCCAGGGTCCTATTTTGTTTCTGCTGTTTATCAACGACATTGCTTGTCTGGACATTAGCGGTAAAGACTGTCTCTTTGGGGACGATACTAGTTTCACTTGGTTCAACCCGGATATTACGGCGCTTCACAGAACTGTATCTAGTAACTTAATCAGCTTTGTCTACAAATTGTGAAATTTTTTGACAATAAAGCATCTTATGCTCAAAAGTCAATCGAGTCTGTACAAAAATAACAAAATGTGTATAAACCGGTTTTTACAGATATATAGTTGAGAAAACAACACTTTTTAATCAACATTATTTAAGTCACAGCTACCTTCAAAGTGGATTTATGCATTAATGGCTTCAGGTAATAAAACCATATTCCAGGATAATTAGGGTATCTATTTTAGGTCACAAATAATAATAAAATACCTAAGCAGACTTTTTATTGCATTTAATATATCTCCCACCAAATTATCGTTTAAGCTGATAAATAATGGCCAAAGAATTGTAATCAGGTCAGCGCCTATTAACCGTATTTTTAAATATTCATGGACAGTTTCGTTGATGAAGCTTTACATGTTGATGTTTGGAAAATCAAGTTGAGATTAGATCTTGACATCGATAACAAAAACGAATGACAAATTATGTATAGTAAAACTTGCGCTTAAAATGAAAATGCCCATTATTTAAACAATTACTGAGAAAACTTACCTAATTGTATATAATATTTTTTACCAATTTATTCAGTATTATGCGTAGTATAGCTA
>MU187884.1:9302-22781 GCA_016904865.1 Pissodes strobi | reverse complement strand
TTTTTATCATTATTAGTACAGAATTTAAATCTTTCCCAAGTTGACAGCATTGCAGCTTCCACGTCCTCCATTCCTAAAACTCTTTTATAATGAAATAATTCAAGTAGGCCTGGAAACAATTGAAGCCAAATATTATGTCATGTCAACACATTACTATTGTTGTTACTGAATTAAGTATTTATGTTATAATTCGTTTATTGTGTGTTGCAAAAATGTATATGACAAATCATGCAGCCCGTATAATATTTTGAATATTTTCTGCCAGAGTTTATATTTTAGATATCCTCGAAGTAGCGAATATGAGGGAAGAGCGTTTAACCCGGCTTCGGTGTCATGAAATTTAGGTACACCTTGAGTGTGGTGGGGTATATCATACCCCATTAAACTATTACCAACCATTTAATATTTTAGGCATATTTTTTGCATTGATTGTATAAACAAAGCATACTAAACAAACAGTATAAGTAAATTCAAACTAACAGAAAAAATTAAACTTTTATTGCAGAAAATCTAAATTTATTGATATAATCAAAGATATTTTTCTAAATGAAGATAAACAACAAAATAATACTTTCCAGAAGAAAACAGTATTAATTTGACCCTAAATATAAACATAAAACAAATTGCAAAACAATGTCTTAAATGGAAACATAATTTTGACAATTATTGTCACATAAAGTCAAACATTGCTGAACGCAAACAAAGTTCGTACATTTTACACATGTAAAAAAAGTTTTGCGGTCATTATTTCGTGGACAAATTGTGCATTTTCTTGCAAATCGCTGGCGTTTTTCTGGTGGATCTGAATTGAGTTCATTTTATCGTTTTGAACTTTAAAGACCTCTTGGTAATCTTGGATTGTCAGAGCGCGTCTCAGCATAATCAGCAATAAGGCAATAGTATTGTCTTTATTTTATTTTGAGTATAATATATTAGACTAAATAATTAATTAATAGAGTATAAAATATAGTAAGTGGCCAGCGTCTGCTATTACGGGAGACATCATAGGAGAGTTCATCTACTACATCCACCTCACCCTTGGTAAAATAAATAAAAGAAGCTTTAATTTTACGCTTTTTTTACTGCCGTTGAAGCATCAATATTGTTTTTTTTTGGTATGTAGGAAGTGAGTGTAACATCATTTTGAAAATCAAATATACTTGAAAATCTTCACGACATATAGAAGCCAGAATAGAAAGCGGCACTTGTTTTTACTTTTTCGGGCGTTGCCGACGGCCGTTAACTTATATTATTTTAGTAAATTTAGTAATAGTTCATAACTGGTAAACCAATTATCTAATGTGACATTTCTACCTGAGCCTCAAATTGGTGCTACAAGTCTATTTACGACGTAAAATGGTTTGTTACTAACTGTGTAAGCTCCTTCAGGTTGCACACCCACATATACCTCCATCGTTGGCTGAGAATAATCAACGCCTCCATATTCAAAACGTAATAGGACCTTGCGTATACCAGAGCGAAGATTTTAATTCCGTATTTTGCGGGATTGTTAGGCATATATTACCTAAATGCACAACGTTCTCTTAATGCTTCCAGTTTTTCATCTATAATAAGATACTCGCTGCGGGTGTTATTGTTCTGACTGTTTTATACAAAGCGCTCAAAACCTACCCGAATAGCGGCTAATTTATAGAGCTTCTTACATTCATATCTGTTCTCACCAAGGGGGAGGGGGGGGGCATAAGCCATTACACAGATTTCTGCAACATAACAGGCCTAAATACAAACATTAATTCGGTACAGCAATATCTACAAACAAAAAGACCACATATACTGGCCCTTACAGAAACACAAGTATATTCTACAACAGACATAAATTCCAAATATGCCATTTTGTTCGAAACGACCTTTCATATGTACGCGAGGAAACACTCGAACCAAACAACCTAGACGTGATGTGGCTCAAGTTTACTGCTAAGTGATTAACCAAGTTCATATGCTGCCTCTATGGACCTCCGAGCGATAGAGCCTACCAAAGCATTTTTACAACACTATCTACCACTTTTGACTCAATACAGGTGACCCCCCTAATTCAGAAATAATCGTTTTGAGAGATTTCAATGCCCATAACACCAACTAGCTCAAACACCAAACACCATAACAAGACCGACAACGAAAGTAGAGAAGCTGAAGCATTTGTCATCAGCCGCAGGCTTACTCAACTTTTAGATGAACTAACTCTTCTAACCATAAATTCTGATCAGTACACAATTATAGTTGGTCTGCCGTTAAGTACTTCCGATCACAAACTTATTAAAACGGTTTGTGACCTGCCACTACTACAGAAGGATTCACCATTCTGGCATTACAATTTTATTGTTCAAACTGGGAGGATATAAGAGAGTTCTATATAGATTTTTCCTGGCTCGACATCTGCTTTGGCACTGACGACCCATCGGCCGCCGTTGGTCTGTTGCGAAGTGATTACGCAAGTAACCGCCTCAGGAATGGAAACGTACATCCCAAATTCCATCAAGTTACCGTCAAAGGAAAGCCCTGGTTCGACAAAAGATGCGAAAAAGCCGTAGATAGGAAACAGTAAGCTTACAAGTACTGGCAGCAAAATCAGAACCCTGAAAGTCGCAATTATTTTACCGAAGCGAGAAACGAATGCAAACGTGTCATTGATGAAACTAATGACAAACACAATCAAAGAATCAGAAATAAACTTTCGCAATGCCCCAGTGGCTCCAGGAATTTCTGGTCGATAAGTAAAGGCAGTAAGTATTAACTTTACAAAAACGTCCACCTTTAATGGACAAAACCGGCGTCACGGCGGCTACAGCTAAGGAAAAAGCAAACATGCTTGCCTTCATCGCACTCTACCTTAAATGTCCCCCCAAGGCAAGAATCTCCCTACCATATCCAACATCAAGACTACCATGGCAGAAGTTAAGTTTCACCACCGTGATATTCGTAAAATCCTCAAAGAGCTAGACACGCAAAAGGCATCAGGACCAGATAAAAACCTGCCATCGTGTTAAAGAACTGCGCCAACGAACTAACACCCATTTTTTCCAAACTTTTTCTTTGTCTTACCTAAAGGGGATTTACCCATCTTCTTGGAAAGTCGCTTGAGTGCAACCTGTACCATAAAAGGCAAAAAAAAACACGCCATCAAACTGTCGTCCATTTGCCTTGTTTCCAATAATCTCTAAAGTCTTGGAACGTGTAGTCAATCAGCAACTACTCGAGAACCTCGAGACTAACAGAATAATTAGTGTTGGGGAAACACCCCAACAAGTGTATTAACTTGTCGTTTTTCCCCGTATAGGTTGGTGATAACACCCTGTATGTCCGTAGTATGGTAACGGAATAAATGCGTATTCCGCTACACTAAATTTTTACATTCAATTACAGATTATTCTGGATATTTAATATTTAAGTCGCCAGTGACATCTATCACGAATGGGTTTATTTCGTGCGGTTAGCAGTTTTAAGAGTGCTAGTACTCTATTTAGTACCTACAAGTCGTGAATTTATATTACTATAGATTACTATATTTAATATGGAGTATTTTTATTACTTTGCGCTACGTGGTTTCAAGTGTTGATCACATGTTATAAATTAGCCAATAAAACATCGGAAAACATAAATTTGTCCAACGTCTTGAATTTTGAATACGGGATGATTATCTTGTGTTGAGGCATCGACCGGGTGAGTGCTGATTTGTTAATCTTATTCATATTTAATATTTAATTCATCTTGCAATATTTTTAACTAATTCTTTCACTTTTAAATATTTAATTAATATTTGTTTATGATTTGCTTAGTATTATTTGACTAAAGCAAGAATTTAACATTTTTATATTCGAGTTTTAATTAGCTTACATCTTTAATATTTTTTAATTATTGTCGTGACTTTTTGGGTAATATTACCGATTTATTGGTGAATATTTGCGGTTTTCATTAATCAAATTCATGTAATTTGAAAGAGGTTTAGTCCGAATTTAGGGAGATCGTAATTATTTTATCGTTCAGTGGTCGCGCACATTTTTTTACGTATTTTCATTCAAATTTAACAGTATTATTTGGGTTAATTTTTGGGGTAAATTCTATTTATTTCTGCAAAGGTAGTAAATTGAATTTTCAGTAGGATTTCTTCGAATTTTCCCTCATAGTATTGCTGGTTTTATTTTTTTTTTCAGGTTCATTTAATTAAATTTTCAATTTTTTTGTCACATCAAGCATAATATAACTATTAGCATTCACCCTGTCTAGTCTCAATCCTGATGTACCGACAATATTTTGCATTTATGAGAGGTTAATCTCACATATGTAAATTTATCTAGTTTATCTAAATTTCCATCTCGAATGCGAGGTAGTGATTATATTATCTTTATCTTTAATTAAATTGAGGCGCAATTGCGCTCAGTTTTCGCTTATGTGTAAAGGGCCTAAATAAAAGTAATAGTAATTACTTATTTTGAGTCATAAGACTCATTGTTAGAGGTTGTACCTCTAGTTTTTTATTTATTATCAAATTTAAAGTTACCTTTCATTTAAATTTTACCGAGAGTCACTGCATTTGAACGTCATTCCATTATTTTCTTTTAAATTTTATATTTTAATCATCATTTTCTTTTGAATTTTATATTTTAAAGTAAAGAAAGGGAAATCTTGAGTAACAGTGATTATTTATAATTTTTGCTCATTGTCTGCTCAACTCAACATAGTAATTTGAGTTTCTGATTATATCTGCTTTTACCAGTAAATTTTCAATTTGTAGATTGCTTCATCATATGTTTAACATTTTGTCACTGATGTTCACATGATATTTCCTTGTATATTATTTAATTAGCGATATACATTGGTCTAAGACTAGTTTATTTCCTATTGCATGTTACACCCCTGCATGGATTGGCGAAGAAAACATCTTGCTTGTCAAGCAGCAGGTGTTCGTCCACTTGCTGTACTGAACCACTCTGAGGGAACCAATACTTCGTGAACCAAATAAGTCTTCGATAAACCCAACAGATACTAACTTGGGAACAGGCAGAGACGGTTCCAGTAGAGGTCCCAATACGATCGCATGGTTACAGAATAATTGGACGAAGCTAAGTATTAGCCAATCAGAAGATACACATATTGTAAAGACCAATCTTGTATTGCTTTTTTAATTTTTTCACATTAATTTTAATTTTCATTACTAAGTCAATTTATTAATCAGATAAACTCCATTTCAAATAATATTTGTATTCTAATTTAATTATATAATTAATATATTGTTTGTTTTAGAATTTACCTCTTTAATTTATCGCAGGATAGAGGTCTGCGAGAAATTTGCGAATTTTGAGGGCAAATTTCTGATATATTTATCTTTATAATTATTTATATTTAAGTATTCATATTCAGTTCGCATTGTCTCTAGGAACGCTGACGCTTACAAAAAAATTACTGTTAATAAGTGAAACAACTCACCCCTGAGAATAACCATAAAAAAAAGGAACGAGTCTCAAAACGAACATCATTTATTAAAAAAAATTCTTATGGTTATGAAAAGTAGTATACAGTTGGAGAACAAGTAGTATTGCGCTACAGTATGAATGAGCCATAATGAATCTACGAATATATTTATTTCACCCCAGGTAAACTGAAATTTGTGCATTTAAAACATTGTATTTTACTCCTTAGTCCGAACCTGGATTGTCGGTATAATAGATTCCATTATATGAAGCAATCGCGAAAAGTAAATTGTCATTCTCTGTCATTTTTGAACGCTTGAATTTAATATATCTTTGTCTCTGTTAATGTTGTGTAAACAACAATATGTCAAAGAAAGAAAGAACTTTTCCTACCCTCTCTAAACGCATCCCGCGAATTTCTTACTCTATTTCAGTTTGCCGCGCCGCGCGCCGATAGGAAAAATTCAATTTAGTACAGTACAAGCGTTCGAATAGTAGTTAAAGTGGTAGCTCCTTCGCGCGAAAGCTCAAATCCTTTTAGGGCATTTTCTCATTTGTTTGCACAGACATTTAGAGAATATCTACCGTAACTCTATTCTCTTTGTCCAAGCTTGGACAAAGAACTCTTTTGGGCGTTTTAACGCATTTTCTCGAAGACAGAAATGCCATAGCGTCTCGTCTTACCTGTGCACCTAACAAATTGTTCCTGTACTCTAGACTAAAGTTCAAATCAAAGGTTCGAAGTCATATCCCTGTCCTAGTGAAGTTAGGTAGAGAAAATTCGAAAATATACAAAAGTATCAAGGTATTCTGTGAGAACGAAAAACTAGCTAGTTTAAAAACATAGTTTTTAAAACTTAAAAGTTTATTAAATTCAGTAAAAACTAAGGTTTAATTTTAAATCATCCAATCAAGAAATTTCGTTAGATATTTATTATTAAGAAACCTGTTGTATATTTAGTTTTATGTGTGAACGATTGAATGCATGGAAGTAATTCGAAATTGTATATATTTATCATATTTATTGCAAATTAATTATTGCATTATTAAAGTACGTAATACCTAAAATACCTGTTTCAATTCACAACCTATGTATAAAACCCCCACCATCCTATTTTGATACAGTCTACTAATTAATGTGCTTAATTATAACGTTAATTACCACCCCCACCTTTATGGTGATAAATGACTAAGAAATAATTGTTTAGAATTTGGCCAACAGCAGCCCGCCCCCACCAGCGTCTGTCAGACAGTCACGACAGACGGTTAGAGCGCACCCGTTCGTCGTACAGCTGGAAACACCTAGAATGTCGCTTTGCAAGGACTCCTTTGTCTGGCGCACTGCATCATTGTGGAACTCACTCCCACGACATCTGTTTCTCCTCTAATTACAACCTACAACTATTTAAGAACCGTATCAATCAACATCTACGCACACACACCGCTCGTCGAGTGCCATATGATCTACTTTTAGTATGTGTGTCACTGCCATAAAAAACACAGCGCAAAGCATATTGAGAGAACATAGGTAATGTCTCATTTATCTTAGTTTTTATGTAAAATTTACAAATAAAGTATCAGTATATTGATACGAATTGCATAGTGTATGTTGATGTTTTTATATCGCGCTACTAAAAAATATAAAACAGTTTAGTTTCAATATGGCAAATCGCGAGTTTTGAGAAATTCCTCTCAATATTTATAAATTATATCCATGTTTATAGAACTCAAGGTGCAAAGAATATTCAAACAGAGAACTTAGAAAATCGGCAGCAACAGTTTTGGTAAATAAGTGCAAGGAAAAGTATGCTAATAGTACCCCGTCGCTTTTCGACGAGAACTTAAAAAGTTGGTACGTTCTTGAAAGGTGGAGAATCTACCGACGAGGTATACGTGCCAGACTTGAAGTACTATGATACCTTGAGCTTTATTGCCAAATTTAATTTAGATGACTATTTAGAGGACGCATCTGAAGTAGAGGTAAGATAACTAAATTATTATATAATTCTATATAAATGTACTTATATATTCCACATAATTTCTATACATATAAGCTACAATCAATCCAAAAATATTATCTTGAAAGGCCACTCTTCCTTCTCTATTGAAATATTCTTTATACGAATTTCTTGCTCGCTTGCCTGCAGATGCATTTCCTTTAGGTGTACCATCGAAGGGTGTTAAGAAAAGATCATATTCACGCCATAACCTAGCAATGATTTGTCCTGTATCAGTATCATCTTTACTGATATCGGATAAGTATGATTCAGAGTGCGTCTCTTCATTTGTTTGTCCCCGTTGAAGGTAAGGTTTTAGTAAGTTTTCCAACGAAGTAAAACTTCTTCTACGGCAAAAGTTTAAGGCAAAGAATATGAAGTTACCTCAGGTACGACGGGCGAAGGCAAGTTCAGCGAATCTGACATAAGTAGCTCAACAAATTCAGTGTCGTTCGGGATGCCTTCATCTGATACTTTACCATTGGTTGCAGTATAGACCATAATGAATTCATAGTTAGCATTCACGATAGCCATTAAAACAGTATTAAACTTTCCTTTGTAGTTATAGAAGTACGATCCGCTATTAGGAGATTTGACAATGTTCACATGCTTGCCATCTATAGCGCCGCAACAAGTATCGATATTCCATTTTTTTTCTGAATTCTTCAGCTATTGCTTTTCATGGCCCTTCTGTGTTTGAAAACTAAAAAAGCAGGCATATATTTACGTATTCTTTATAGGATTCCAAAGGTTGCAGACACGATGTTTTAGGAAGATTGGGAAACCTGACAGAAAATTCCACTTTTCAACATTCTGTTAGTTCCATCAAGCGTCCTGCATGCATTCGGTGGCTACATTTCTTAATATCGCAAGAAATTCAAAATGTCTGAAGCAGAAAATGTTATTACTGACATATTACAGTATCTCAGTTCCATCAACCAACCTTAATAATAATATGTAACAAAGTACAATATTAATCTTAATAATAATAATAATAATAATAAAAATAATAATAATAATAAATAAATTTTATTAAAAATGTAAAGAAATGAGTACAAATAATAGTGTTCAATACAACTATACCAGGCAATGCGCAGTCTAGCCAAACAGGCTATTCTACTGAACCCTGCTTTAGTAGACAAAATAACTTAAACTTTCTTAGAATTAATACATTAATCAAAAGTTCATCACAATACCAAAAAGATAAATTTACGAATGATCCACCCGCCATTTAAGGATTCCTTGGGCAAAGCATTAAATTATTTGATAGCGTTGAAAGTAAACGATCTCTGAAACATGGCACTCCGATGGTGTGGCATGGTGATATTATTGTCATACCTAATGTTCCGCGAATGTATATTTAAACGAAACACAAATCTATTTTTTATGGTAGGGGGTAATACTGGATTTTTTAAAACTTTTGTCAAGAAGTTTTCGAGATGAACAGTTCTGCGATCACTCATTTTCAACCATTGAATTTCTTTAAAAGTATGTGAGATATGGTAATACTTTCTTAGACCAAAAATAAGACGCAGACATGTGTTTTATACTTTTTGAATACGATTTTTTCTGTATAAGATCTAGACAAGGACCACAAATAAAATCACAGTAATTAAATCTAGAAAGAATCAACGACTCACATAACTTTTTACGTAAATGAAAACTAAGAAAATATCTGCTATTATAAAAAAATTTTAATGAAAAATATGACTTCTGAATTAAAATCTTTATGTATTCTTTGAAACGCAATTCCGTGTCAAGTATAATTCCCAAATTTTTCGCTGATTGCACCATAGGAATCTCTACACCTTCAATATTTACGCAGAAGTTTTCCGCCAAAAAGCTTGTAGCTGTCCTAGTACCAAAGACCATCAAGTTTGATTTTATGGAATTCAGTTTAAGATTGTGCTCCAGGGAGAGCCGATTCAGATTTTTTAAATATTTATTTATCATGATAGACGCATTAATATAGTCGGTGTGGTCGAATTGTAAATATATTTGTGTATCATCAGCATATGCACATATTTTGCAATATTTTGATGACTTTAAAATAGAAGTATATATTATAAAAAATAAGGGTCCAAGAATGGATCTCTGCGAAATTTTTGTTTGTTCTGAAAAAATGTTGTTATGAGAAGTTTTTTGAAATCTATTAATAAAGTATGAATCTAAAAGTAGTAGTGACTGTTCCTGAATACCATAATATTTAAATTTTGCTATTAATAAATCATGATTAACGGTATCAAAGGCCTTGGAAAAATCAAGAAGGAGCAACGCACTGCTAAGTTGCTTGTCAATAGCTGTAATGATATCATCGGTAACACCCACCAATGCTACAGATGTACTAAAATCCCTTCTAAATCCGCATTGGTTTTCCGGTACAATATCATTAGTAACTCAGTACTTAAATAGCTGACTATATAAAATCTTTTCACAAACTTTTGATAAAACAGGCAAAATACCTACAAATAATCCTCAGATCGCCAAAATTTACCGGATTTTTTATTTTAGGTAAAGGCTTCCCAATAGATACCTTCCACTGATCTGGAAAATAACGGATCTCTATACAGCAATTAATCAAGTGTGCTACATATTTGTCTATAAAAGGACTACAATATTTTAGCATTGATGAATTTAGGCCATCCACCCCAGCAGCATCAGTACGTATAGAATGAATAACATCATGAATTTCCTCAACGCTAGCCATTCCAATCGAAAAAACGAATGCATTATTAAAACTATTTTGTTTATAAAAAATTTCTTTTAATGAGCAATCAGAAACCTGTTGCAAATACTGTCCAAAATAATTGCTAATTTTATTAGGACCAGAGAGATTACCAGAAATATCTATATTTTATTTGAACACAGATTAACGGACTTTAACGATTTCCACGTCTTTTTTGCATTATTTTCCGTTCAGATATGGTTCAGATATAGTCGCTTTTCCTTCGTACCAACGAAACAGTTAAATTTCTTAAACGATTATAGATCTTCCAATTTTGTGCTGATCTCGCTCTTTTAAACTCCCTTAAAGCATTATCTCGTTGCTTTATATGTAATTTTAAGTTCAGTGTTAACCAAGAAGCTTTGGCTTTAGTAATCCTGGCCTGTTTAAATGGAGCATGAGCATCAAAAAGCAGTAAAATGAGATTGTTGAATAATTCAATTTTTTTTTATCTAAATCGGGTTCATATAGTATATCATTCCATTGAAGCAGCTGAAGGTCACGAGTAAAAGGTTCCAAATTAAAAATGTTAAGGTATCTGTAAGTAATGATCTTTGGCTTCACATGAGGTTTTTCTATTTTCAAAGTGCAATAGACCAAACAATGATCCGAAATATTTTCCACAGGGCTACTGCCAGATTCATAACGTAAACTGATATCTGTAAGAAATACTGGATCT
Organism: Pissodes strobi; assembly: GCA_016904865.1. Taxonomy (NCBI): domain Eukaryota; kingdom Metazoa; phylum Arthropoda; class Insecta; order Coleoptera; family Curculionidae; genus Pissodes; species Pissodes strobi. The sequence continues at coordinate 11,954 of MU187884.1, read as the reverse complement.
AACAAAGTAACCGAGGTCCCAGTCACCCTAGTCGACTGATCAATAATTTGTTCAAAATTATAATTTTCAAATAAAGACACCAGAGGATTATCCAAATTAAGAAGGTTTATATTAAAGTCCCCCAAACAAACGATTTCGCTTATTTTGGATATATACTAGAGAAAATATTATCAAAATCATCGATAAGAGAAGCAAAGTTCAAAGTTGGAGGACGATAAAAAACACAAACTGCATAAAATTTATTTTTTACTTTGAAATATTCTAAGGAACTGTTAATATCCAATTCAAGATTTAAAACCTCAAAATCAAATTCAGTTTTTACGTATGCCGCAACGCATCCACCCCTCGTTACTGTATTCTTACGAACCATGCGATAACCCGGCATGTCTAATGCAAGCCGTCGTCACCATCAGAGATCCAAGTCTCAGTAAGAAAAATTAAATCAAAATCATGGTATTCAACTATTGTTCTAAACTCCAGGAAACCTGTGAAAATTGACCTTATATCCAAATGTGCAATTTTAAATAAGTTGCTCATGCCACAATATGAACAATCAACCAAAGTGTCAAAAATGGCAAGCAGACACCCAAAACAATTATTTAACTATCCCTACGGCAAATTATCAAGCACAATACAAATACACTTATGAATAAGGCGGATGATACACTAAGCACTTAAGCTCGGAAACTTCCAGTTTTCTTACTGAAAAAAGCCGCGACTTAGTTCAATGAAATAAATATAACACAAAAAAATCAATCCATAAGTGCTTAAAAAATCAACAAAAACCATTCTATCTTCGAACCAATTTTAAAATTCCAAAATCAAAGTTTTACATTTTCAATATATATTTAAATATTGTCGAAATAAAGACATCAATTGTTTACTTATAGTACCAATAAAAAATCTCCATAGCTAAAAAACAGATATTCAAAAATATGCATTGAACAATTTTAGTATAGACTCCCAAAAAAGACGTATCGTGTAAACCTTGAAATAAAATATGAATTTAAATTATCCAGAGGTACCCAAAGAACTATACCTTTTATCCTATTGAAGAAACCTTACCAGCACCAGAAATATTAATAATTTGGTGATAATATTTTTTTACATTTATTAACAGAGTCCCAGATGTAAATTTTGCCTGCCGCGGACCATACATCCTTGCCGCACTTCTTTTTAGCAGAAAGCAGCAATTCATACCTGGTACGAGTAAGGTCCTCAAAGATTACAATATCTGAGCCTTTAAGTTTTTTTTTTAGACATAAACACTTCACTATTATTCATTCGAAATGCATAGTCCAAATCGTTAGTAGAACAGGAAACTTTTAATTCGTCTCTCACAAAGGCTGCCACACATTTGGGGACGTCTTCACCATAAACAACATCAAGCCCACAAATACGCAAGCAATTGTTTTTAATATTTCATTCCAAACCATCCATGTGAGCCTTTACGCTATCAATGGATTAATAATAAAAGCGAATAGGTACATAAAAATTATATGCATATATTCATTTACGAGCCGTTCATCAATTGCTTGGCATGTTTCCAAGATAATCTTGCCAAGTAGGTAATTGCCGTAAAAATTGTTAAGTCTTCGTAACTATTTTCTGTAGTCAAATATCTTAACAAACAGCCAACATATAGGAACAGAAACACAATGGATACAATCTCAGATATATGTATCTCCGTTTCTCGCGATAGACATATCGATACCGATCTCAACATGAATGGGGCCCTTAAGTCCAGATAGTTATGGCAAATGGCTAGATTTCTTCCACTGGCTTACTAATTGTTATCGAAACTCCTTTGAATGGAACAGGCTAGACTTAGCAACGACGGAGGTGCAAAGGACCCCGCAGGGAGCTTATGGAAAAGTGGTTCCGGTCAAATTGGCTGAAATTTTGATATGATGTTGTTTTCGAGATCCCGATCAAAAGTTATCATTGCACCAACGAAATCGTTCCAGCGGTTTTCGAGATATTGGCTGCCAAATTCCATTTTGGGGTATGCGGTAAAATAATAAGGCTTAGTATTGAGAGAATACCACAAATTGTAAATGCAGTTTTGTTATCACTTATATGTTACAAAATGACCATAATTATGCTTAAAGTATTGAACACATATACCAGGAACATCAAAAAAGCCATTCACATTGTACAGGGTGTGACAAAAATGAAGCAAAATACTAATAGCTATCTTTTCCGTCAAATAATTATTATTAATAGTATCGGTACAAATGATACTAACTAGAATGTATCTAAAAATGTCGTATACAGTATGTCCGACGATCGGGTAGACAAGAGGACAAATGGACCAAAAATTGCAGTTTTCGACAAAAAGTCATTCTTCATAAAAAAATATGATTGTCGTAGAGAAAAAATTATTTTTTTATACAGGGTGACCAAAAAGTGAAAAATTCAATTTTTTTTGAGGAATAAAGTAGCCTTACTTCTCAGTTTTCAGCAAAATACTACATAAGAATTTTGGTTCAAATCATTCAATCTTTTCAGATGTCGATTCATCAACTTTGGATAAAAAGAAGTTTCTTGTGTAAAATTTGCATTTCACCAAATTTCGTTCATTGACAAGTTGTGTGCGTGACAGTGTCAAGCAAATCATCATTAAGTCGGTAACTTTTAATGGTATTTCAT
>JAEQML010043891.1:0-69305 GCA_016904865.1 Pissodes strobi | reverse complement strand
ATATATATATATATCTACTTCACCGGTTATCTCATTGATTTAGTATAAAGCTAGTTTATTTATTTATTTATTCACGGGTCGAAACCCATTATAACAATAAACTTACAAAATTACAATATATAACTCAGACTGATAAAATTAAAAAGAGATTATAAAACTATGACAAATATTTGACAATAAAATAACAAATGACAAATGACCAGGAGTACATCAAACACAGTTTCCAATGAAAAAATGTCATCATCCAACCCTATAATAGTTAGTTTAGTATAAAATTTTTAGGAGGCGAGAAAAAGTCTAAATCATTATATGGGAGTTGGCTAGCCTAATGGACCGTGACAGAAATGAGTTCAACCTATAATTGGTACAGCTAAAGTTCTGGTAAAAGGTGTTATTAGAACGCGTGGTCCTGGGAGGAGCAAATTTGCTAAAAGATGTGGGCTATGGCTAAGATTGTTCAAAATTTTATAAAGCAACTTCAGATCCCGATGCTTGAGAAATAGTATGCCCAAATATAATTGAAGTTCCGTATAAGTCCTATACACACGAAAAGCTCTAAATGAGATCTGATGTAGAAACCTGTGCCGAACACTCTCAAGGCTCTTAATATGTACTGCATAAGAAGGGTTCCAGACACCAGATGCATATTCCAAATGGGAGCGAACCAATAAACAGTAAAGAGGCCTGAGTGACAATGGGCTATGGAAATCCTGTGCTGACCGCAACACAAATCCCAACATTCTTAGAGCTTTTGATTTTATTTCCCGAATATATGGAATAAAGGAAAGGGAAGCATCCAATAAAAGTCCAAGGTCTCGTATGGAACTCACATGATTTAATGCAGTATCCCGAATTTTGTACTGAAAAATTGAAGGATTACGAGATCTAGAAAAAGTCATCAGGTAACACTTGGCAGTATTTAGCTCCATTTCATTGAGAACACACCAGTTCGCTAGTCTGTTCAACACTGTCTGCAAAAAAAGACAGTCTTCTAGGGACCCAACCCTGCAAAATAGCTTGAAATCATTTGCGAACAATAAAAGTTAGAGGATGCAAAACAAGTATGGGTGTCGTTCACGAACAAGTTAAAAAGCAGAGGGCTAATGTGAGACCCCTGGAGACACCAGATGTCGCCCTGATAGACTTTTACCTGAAGCCATATACCCTCACAATCTGCACCCGATCCCGCAAATAACTCTGAAACCAATCAAGCAAAGGGCCGCTGATCCCTGCTGTCCTAAGCTTGGGCAATAAAAGCTCATGGTTAACCCTATCGAAGGCCTCGGAAAAATCCGTGTAGATAGAATGAACTTCGCTGCCACTCTCCAAGGTCACCAACACATAATCAACATATGAGATCAAGTTAAGTTCCGTTGATTTTTTACACATAAAGCCAAACTGTTCATCAATAATCAAGCCACCCAAGGAAGGGGTTAGATAATCAGTTAAGATGTGTTCAAAGAGCTCAAGAATTGCATTTAAAATGCTCACAGGCCTATAGTTCTCAACATCGGCCTTATTATCGGATTTATGAATTGGTATGAAAAAACTGGATTTCCAAATAGAGGGCAGATATCCAGTGTTCAGAGACAAATTGAATATGTGAAAAAGAGGTCGTGCAAGGACAAAACTACAATAACGAAGTAAAGTTGGTGGCATCAGGCCCAGGACTATAGCCACAATCCGAAGAATTAAGCTTATCATAGATATCCGAAATCTTAATACCACCTAATACTAGAAATATTTACATTGTTGCCCGAAACTGGATCCGGCATATTGCATTGTGTATCACAATAAGAAGATGAAAAAAAAATCTGCAACACTATTTGCAATAGCAAGATCATTATTGCATTGCAATATCAAGATCATTATTGCATTTATCCAGCAGCAGTGCTTTGTAACATTTAATAATTTATTTGAACACGCAACTTATACCAAAACTGGTATCATATTTTCTGGTTTATTCTTTAATGCAATAAATTGCATTTATTCAAATTACTTAGCAGTTCTTCTCTTTCCGACCTACGTCGTAGATCTACATCTTCTTATATACAATGCAAAGAAGAGCCCAATAACGACAATGTGGCGAAACACAATGTTACCAAAACACTTCTAATACCGGAAAAATAACTAAAATTATTTTCGATAGATTGCTTATCAGCGTGAACATACATGATAGCAGGTTTTTATCAAAATACAATCATTTATTCCGGGTGTTGCATTTTCAATGTCACTTAGTGTATACCAAAACAATCTAGAATGTAGTATAATAACTGGTCGATACAAACAAATTAATTTTATTAATTGCTTTAAGCCATAAAGGTGTAGGTGGCTAATTAACTGTATAATTAACCACAAGTAAAGTAGTGGACTGTATTAAGATAGATGGTGGGGGTTTTACACATAGATATGAATTGAGACCAGGTAGGTATGTTAACGTACTTTAATAATGCAATTATGCATTTGCAATTGATGTAAAAATATATACAATTTATACACTAATTTCACGCATTCATTCATTCAATCATTCACATAGAAATTAAATATACAACAGCACTTTTGCTGTTAATTGAGTGAAAGTCCAAACGGCACTAATAAGATTAATTTCTTCTTCTAGTAACCGCCTGGCGGCAAAACCACATAAAAGGTGGGGGTGGCGCAAGTTCCGAATTCATTTGAGATTGAAACGGTAGAAACGGTTTTCTTTCTATACACATTATTGTGTACACAATGCTGACGGAGACAAAAATATATTGAATTGAAAACTATTAAGAACGATTTCCCTTACGAGTGAAAAGTTTCTATTCGCTTTATTCGAATCATAGCATATAACGAACCCTATCATACCGACAAAACCAGGTTCGGACTAAGGGGTCGTAATGAAGAACTGAAATAAGCTGATTTAAATGCACAAATTTCTGTTTACCTGGGGTTAACTAAATCTATTTTGAGTTTAATTACGGTTAATTCATACTACATACATACAGGGTGTTATCACCAAACTATCCGATGAAAATGACAAGTTAATACACTTGTTGGGGTGTTTCCCCAACAATAACAATATATTATGTGTATATAATAAAAGGGACATGTCATATTTAAATATTGTTTCAGTTAGAACAACTTAACAACATTTGAACTTAGGTGCACTATACATTTAAGCAAAGTGGAACATACTGTGCTTCCTCTTTATTTGATGGGTGTTCAAAAACCATTTGAACACGTTTTAAAATCTAGCGATTTAATTCGTATTTATTAATATTCCACGCCACTGTGTATCGCATTCTAAAGAATGCCGCTTAAAAACTCTGAGCGACACTCTAAGGCCTGTTTCACACATACACGCCGACCGTGCCGGTGCATGTGAAAGCACTCATTATTTCATGCGCCCTCTAGCCGTTTAAACGGCGCCGTTTGGACGGCCACCGTGTATGTGTGAAACAGGCCTAAAGGTCTATTCATGCTAGACCGGGGACGATCATAAGAACAGGGTGCCGTCCAAGTTTAGTATTTATGTTACACACACCGACGCGACGGTCAGTGTGTGTAGCATGAATACTAAACTCGGACGGCACCCTGTTCTTATGACTCGGTACGGGCTCGCTTCGTGTCATCCTCGGTCTAGCATGAACAGACCTTTACTGTGTCACAACGTCTATCCTTCTGCATCAGTTTAGCTAGAAGCAGAACAATACAATCCACGTATTTCGAAACACAAGTCAAGTTCAGTTACAAGCAGAACGCATCCGGACAATCACAACGCTTCCTACAGCGACTACCGGAAACAGTCAATTTAGAATTCAAAAAATTCTGATCTATAATAATCGAATTTTATACAAAACTAGTCAACATATTTCGACCAGGTTTGTGTTAAAATTCATAATTTTTATTTAGACAACTGGCGATGTTAAGTTTTTGTATAACTTCTCTATATTTACGTTATTTGCCCTCTACGAAACGGACATTTCAGTAATGGGGATAAGTTCACGCGCTAAGGGCGAAGGGACGCGTCCTCACCTTCTTGAAGAGACTTGTTCCCCGACTCTCTCCCAAGTAAGTCGCGATAGTACGCGCTCCCTGTGACACTCGGCGATGGAAGACTTGTTCCCTGACTCCCTCACAAGTAAGTCGCGACAGTACGCGCTCCCTGTGACACTCGGCCACTAGAGTGTGTATTTAAAAAAATTATCGAACTTATTGCCTATAAACGATGTGTAATGAATAGTGTGGTGACCCCTTTTTTAAAGGTATGTTGAAAACGAGTGGTTCTGTATTATATGCTTAAAATTGCTTCCCATTTAACTATTATGGTCCTTCTGTGGGATAGAATTTCCTCCCTTTGGGGCTGACGCCCTTCAGTGGCTTGCTATGAGGACCTAGCGGTTACCTGTGCCATTGAGCAGTACAAAAGCTTTTTGTCATGGTAATACGATCACACGATGAAGACGTAGCTTCGCACGAAACGTCAGTGACTGCAAATCTACTAGATGCAAGTTGGATCTATACCTTTTTCATTTTGATTAATGAATTTACTGTTAAGCGACTGTAGGTCGTCTCTTATCGTATATCATGCCTTACTGTTTTAGTTTATTGAGTTTTTATTGGCAGTGGCACATGCACTAAAGGGATATTCTATGACACTCGACGAGCGGTGTGTGTGCGAAGATGCTGATTGACACAGTTCTTAAATAGTTGTAGATTTAAATTATCGTTGGATGGTTTTAGGTCATTTATTACCTTTGTCGATTATTTAATTTGGACCTTCCTTATTACCGATATATTATCACCTTAATTAGTAAATATCTTGATAACGCTTTCGTGATTATCTGATTCAGTTGTATATTATACTTACCTACCTTAACAATACGTTTCTACTGTAATTGGCTGTAAGCCTCTTGACAGTAATTTGTTATGCTTAAGAGCTATTTGCAACTTTAATTTTTCGCTTTATCACTGACATCGAACTGAGCTCATTTTGTTTTAACCATGGATTCTTACTGGCTAACTAAATATATACTTACTTTATAGAGTAATTCATTGATTTAACAGCTTATTGGTATATTGATATTATCGCTGCCATGAGATTCATTTAGATTAGTTTTGTTTAATAATCAATTAGTTTCTACCTATAGATATTTACCCTCTAGATCTATATATTTACATCATTGGTTACTTCATTGATTAGTATGTTTTAAATAAATTTGTATTGGTATAATGATATTATCGTTATCATGGCATTCATTTAGATTAGTTTTGTTTAAGAATCAATTCGTTTTTACCTGTAGATACTTACTGTATCAGCATATTAAGTCTTTTTAAAGTACCATAGAGCATATGCCAATGACCAATTAAATCAATCAAGTCTAAGTACAAAATCCCACGTCCCACAATTACACGGCCTGCCGGCAAAAATGGTATATTTCCTGGATAGCTCTTCAATTTTCCGGAGCTTAAAAGTCCACCACTAGTTCCTCAAATCTTTATTCGCTTGGCATAGAAGTTTATGGTTTAAAGAAGGGCTGAGCCTCTTCACTCGAGATTTTGTGTTCGTTATAAAAACAGTCAAGGTACGGGGGTCAAAATGGAACACCGTGTATATTACTCCATATTTGGATGCGATAGAAAAATCAAAACACATTTTGACAGTTGAAAGTCGGGCATTTTGACACTTTGACAGGCTCTAAAATCTAAACCTCACGAGATCAAAGAAAACGGTTTGCACATTCCTATCATGGATTTTCATAAGCTATCGAACGATAGTAATTTTGAATTTAACCGGAGAGTTCCGATTAATTTTATCCGCAGGTTAAATTCGATAGATTGTGAAAACTTAAGATAGGAATGTGCAAACCGTTTTCTTTGATCTTGTGCGGTTTAGATTTTAGAGCCTGAGTCCAAAAATATAATAATATACAGGGTGTTCCAATTAAAGAAATATCAAAGTGACCCCTAGCACTTTTATTTGATGTTCAATTGTTTTTTTGCTGAACATATCCGAATTCGCGGGAGAAAATTACATAAGATGGCTATTTCAGTTTTTTTTAGAAAAGTACAGGAAAAGTAAAAAAATCGCCTTGTCTAGTCCTAGTCCTCGTTGGATAACCCTGTACACTATTCGCATGACATGGACCGACGGTATTGTAGAACTTCAAGTGGTCCGCATATAAGAGAACGCGGGACGAACCAAAACAGGATACTGTTAACGAACAACATAGCCATCTTATGTAATTTGATCCCGCGAATTCAGATATGTTCAGCAAAAAAACAATTGAACATCAAATAAAAGTGCTAGGGATCACTTTGATATTTTTTTAATTGGAACACCCTGTATATTACTATATTTTTGGACTTAGGCTCTAAAATCTCGCGCGAAAGACATCCACAAACCACCACACGTTGACGACGCTCAAAGAGTTAGAAACCGATCCATGCTAAGTAGCTACCCGTGACTCCAATCTGTGAGAGTTTCCTAATCAGAAGCGGATGATAAACGCTGTCAAATGCCTTAGATAGATCGGTGTAAATGGAGTCAACCTGATATCCTGCCTCGATTGAGGAAACTAAAAAAATTTGATATACAGCCAGGTTAGTGGTAGTTGAGCGTCCTTTGTAAAAATCGTGCTGCTCAGAAACGATATAGTTCTTATAAGTAAGAAAAACCTTGTCAGTCAGCATGGATTCCATCAGTTTAGAGATAGCAGAGAGAATTTATATTCCGCGGTAGTTGGCTCTATCACAAATTTAAAAACAGATTGAAGATTGGAGAACTTCCATATTGCAGGAAAAACAGCCACAATCAATTGACCTCTCCGCAATGGCGGAGCCAGAGATGATGAGCAATTTTCAAACAAAATTGTGGGGATTCCATCAGGACCCGCCCTCTTGGAAGCATCGAGTTGTTTCAACCTCTCAGTGACCTCCCCGCCATCAAAGCTGTAGAAGGACAAAGTGGTGGCAAACTCAACGGAATTGATGTGTGTTAAGTCAACTTCATTGTAGTCGGAATATGACGACTAAAAGTGTGAGGCAAATGCCTCAGCTATCTCTTGAGAGCCCTCAAGGACTCGGCTGCTTTAAGACATCCGGGCCGGAAGATTAGATTCTCTTTTGAAACTGTTGGTAGATGACCAGAAGTGCTTGATGTTTTCAGGGATTAGATGTTCTGTATTGGTAAGATATATCATAGTCGCTACCAAGACCAGAATGCCTGAATCTTTATAAAGTCTGTTCTTCCGAGAAATGCATTTACGAAGCCCACCATCAAACCCTTTAGGGTATTTCTCGGTCGATACACACTTCCTCGGCACAAAGCGATCGATGCCCTCGAAGATGAGCTCGTAGAAGTGATAAATCATTGCGTCAATATCGACAATAGTTGATATGAAAGGCCAGTCAATATCCTCGTAAAATTGATTCAGTTCGGAGTAACTGACTCTACACTGCAGCTGTTTCTCAAAATCTTGACAGGTCGAAGGCGAAAATGTGCTTCCGTGGCAGGATGATAATTATCCATTGGCAGCAGTGGAAGAGAGCAAGCCGAATCAGAAAAATCATCCAGGTTATCAGCGAAGACCGGATCAAGTGTGCTACCGAGGCAGTTCTGGACCGAATTCAGCTGCTGCAACTCAATAAATCACGTTTTGTCGATGAGAATGTCGGCAGACTGTGAGTGTAATTCCGTTGGGGTACACCCGAAATTCAACTATATAATATGCTAGCCCTTTATTTTGAATGCTACCAAAATTCAACAATCGCATCAAGAATATACACGATGAGTTATCCTGGACAGAAACGGTTGCCAGAAAATGGCAATATCAAATTTAACATTGAAAAAAAACGCAATATTATGGAAATAAAATAAAATATGTAAAATAAATAAATTGGCTAATGTATTTCAATATGTTCGAAATGTTCACCCTGACATTTATTTAATACCATCTCTCACTTTCCGTTCAGTTACATAAACAACGGCTTCCACTTCGGCAATGGATATGATTCTGATGGTACCTCTGGTCCTTATATATTCCCTTGTAGTGGACCTTGTTTGATATACGATGTCCTTTAGTCTGCCCCATAAATAAAAATCCAATCAAATTAAGTAGGGGGAGAGAAAATTATTTTCAGCGATTTTTTATGACCTATTTTATAAAAGAATCAAACTCTAGAACTAATAGATTCTGAGATATAGCCGGAGTAAAATTTACAATATTTTTACCAGAATTTTTAGCAACAAAATCCCTATCGACCTTGTTTTCAAAATTTTTACTATTACTACTTCAATTCAAGTTAATCGGTCACCAGCAACTGAACTAACTCCTTACTTCTACAGGCTCCTGCGACACCAAAATAAAGACCTATCTTTAACATTAAAAACTGGTTGTCTGGAGCGCATCCATTGAAAATTTGTCAACCTGGTCCCCTGTTATTATCTTGGCTTTTTTGGCTTATATCCTTCGTTTCTTCAATTAACTTCTGGAGTTTGCTAATATCGATAATATTTTTAACGTTGAACATGGTCTTCAGCATAGAATAATGTGCCCAAAGCTTTGAAAGAGAGAAAGACTTGGATTCCTCGGTGAAAAACACGAATAGGACATCCTCTTTTCGTTCACAGGCCCATCTAACAAATGCCTCATATTGCACTTCATTTATTTTCCTTGACTTTGTCGGCAAAATACCTTCTAACGCCTATTCAGCTGTTTTTTTTTTCAAATTAAAAGTTTCGATTTTGACTATGATCACAAAATTAAGTACACTGAAAACTTCTTTATTTTTACTGTAACTAAGGGTTTTAAAGTAGACTACTAAAATATTCAACCGGTCCTTGCAATCCTTGCATTAATCTCTGACATTATCAGGTGTTTTTAAATTTATACCTAATTTTAGTAATATTATTCCCGAAAATACAAACAATAATGTATGTATATATCGCGGGACTAAAGTGCTTTAATCCCTTGAATGATTGCTTGAGGGCAAACCCAAACCCATTCGCGGGATTAAATGAGTCAGTTTAGTCCCTAGATATATAATATACTATTGCGCCATTGTCCATATAAAACACAAAAATAGGTAAATTATAATGGATACATTTTATTCAGTTTTTATAACTTTTCATTACATTCCTTTAGCTAAGTAGCAGAGGAATGCTAATTTTGTATAATTCTGTTATATTTTGTTTAAGATAAACACGCTTATAGAAGATACAGAATACCGAGAAAACCCTTGAAAATATAATTATCTCTCCTATAGAATCTTACCTCTTCAGACTTTAAGCCGAGCGAATAAAGATTTGAGATTGCTTTTTGCCAGGAACTAGTGCAGAGCTTAGGCAACTAGGGCTATGGTTTAGTACAATTGTGTGGACTAACGAAGTAGTTCGTTTTTTTTACTGCCGAAGGATTTAGCAGAATAAACGTGGAATTTTGAGCATCGGAAAATCCCAGAGCTATCCAGGAAATACGACATTTTGGCCGACAGACCGTGCAATTGTGGCATGGGATTCAACGTAGACTTAATTGATTTAATGGGTCATTGGCATCTGCTCTGGTAAACAGGTACAAAGATGCGATTTTTACAATTCTATGCTACTTTTTAAAAAACTTAAGATGCCGAAAACATCAGTATTGTCATAATTTCATATATCTATTCCTTTCTGAGATTCCCGGTGATTTAAAAAAAAAATTAATATAGTTGATTCTCACAGATTTTTTTACTCAGTGGTGGATATTGGTTACAGATCTTTTGTAAATATTAAGATATAAGCGCAACGTGTGTTTTTTTAATGGGACACAGTGCGTATTTTATTTAGGTGAAACCCCCTCGCTCTAACGTCAATATTGTGAAAACATTTGAATTTAGGCATAAGATGTTATGTTATATCAAATATAGGTATCTGCGAAATTTTTTTCGCAGAATTCGAATATATTTTAAAATAACTAGTTTCATCGTGTCACACTTTTTTGGCATGTTCGTAAATAAGTTAACACACGAAATTTCTAACTTGTGTTGCATATAGGGGCAATAGAAGCCCAATACACTATTGCAGGACCCGGGTAAACTTATACAGCAAGCTAAACGCACATCTTATTCAATAACCAGCTACTCATCTTGCGGCGGCATCCTTTGATTTGGGAAAGTCAAGTGAAAATTTTAGAAGAGGACTATGATTTAATATTAGGCATTTTTTGGCGTTGACCTGTTCATTCAAATTACTGACCTGGTCACGGAAATTGCATTTTGGCACTTAATTTTATAATTTGGTCATGAGATGTGACAACATCGCAAAGCGTTTCTGGTCATAAAATTCCTGACCGGCTCCGAGAGTTGGTTCATATTTCTGGGCAACGAAATTTTTAAATGATCTGTGGCTTATCTCTGTACTGAGGAACTCCGTAAGCTCAAATGTATTATCATTTTGATTTTTGAAAAATAAAGTTATAGTTTCGTCATCCCTATCGTTATCGCTGCTCATAGTTTTATGTTCAATCGTATATTCAGTATCCAGAAAACCGTGTTTAGGAGAATACGAGACTCACAAAAAGTTATTATCATAGAATATGGTTACAGCCTTTGCCTCTGATTACAATTTTCCATTTTTTTTTCCAAAGGTGAGGTTAATTAATTTTGGTTAACCAAGCAAGGGCCAACATGCATTTTGGCGTCTGGTCACCAAAAGAGCTAGCATGACATGACCATAGTTGACCAGATATAACCAAAATCTTATGACCAGGTCAACGCCAAAAAATGCCTATTGTTTTAAACGTCTAGGCATCTGAATAATACTTTTGACAGTTCGTTTAATTTAAAGTATGATGTTTTATCGTCTAAAATCCATTTAAAAACGATTTTAAATGACAAAATTGTTTAAAAAACCGAAATTTCCGGTCTTTTTAGGGCGATAGCCGCAGCTTCGGACGAATTTGTCGTGGATTTTGAAGCGAATATTCATTTTAAATTCAGTTCGCTTCGTGTCATGTGATGAACTGAGGGGCAGCCCGGAATTAGATAAACTTGCTTCGAAAATTGCCTTTATTTTTAATTGTTTCAAAACAAAATAAAGTAGATTAATTTCGAATTAAATCGCCAAGAGAGGAACCATGAAATAAAATAATAATTTTATTTTGTTAAATCATAAATTGAAAATGGGATTGAGTAAGGCCCGAATAGCGTCTCAAGATTTTCAACATCTGAATTAGGGAGTTGAAGTAAATAAGCACAATAGTAATTAGAAAAGTCACTTACCCTTGGACTATAATCTCAATAATTGGCAGGAAATCCAAAGTTCACTAGACTCGATTTTAAGCGCGAACTATTCCCCACTTAGTTAAGCATTTCATGCAGATTCCCCCCGAAAAACCTTGATAAAAAGAAATTCATTGGTCAATAGGCGTTGCAAGTAAAATTCGTCACCAAAGTCTTGAAGAGAGTTGCGTAACATCACGCGTTTCTTGGGTGTACAGAGATTCTGGATTTTTCTGGGGGGCAAAACGAGTCAAAAATCCGGCTACAAATGCATGACCTTTACGAAGAAAAAGCAGTCTTATTCTCATATCCAGTTGCAGTGGGTCCTTATGGGCAAATTCAAAATTTTATATCAGATGTATCGGGTCGCTAAGCCGAATTTTATTTAAAAAAGTTTAAAAGTTTAAAATCTTAATTTTGTAGTCGATGATATGGTCTTAGTTGTGACCAAACCGAAAGTAGTGCCTTTCAGTTTAAGGGATCGTGGAAATAACTAAGTAAATAAGTAAATTTATGTCGTCGGGTCAAAAAGAAGTGTAAGAAACGTTGGTGGATCTTCGTCATTCGTCGAGGGATAAGATGGTTAAACACGAGCAAGGGGAGGCTACGACGGCAGGTTATGAGTTAACATTAGGCGTTAGCCAGTAAGTCTAGTTTTAAGTCATAATGTGTAGATTGCTTGTATATGTGAAAACATTTATCGTTGTCTGTTTGCAAGAAATTCATAAGTTTTTCAGTAAAACCTTTCAGTGCTCGAGTTAGACAGTAAATTCTAGATTTAAATCAACACGTTTAGATTGCTTGTATATTTGAAACACTTAGCATTGCTTGTTGGCAAGAAATTCATGAGTTTTCAGTAAATCATTTCAGTGCTCGAGTTAGACAGTACATTTAGGTTAAATCATAATGTGTAGATTGCTTGTATATTTGAAAACAGTTATCGTTGCCTGTTGGCAAGAAATTAATCAATATTGTAAACAACGATTTTAATAATAATATACTTTATTTCGCCTCTGCGACTTACACAACACTTTTTAGTAACACGTTTTATTTCGCCAATACACCTTCGCCAGTACAGTTATCATAATTATATAACGCCATGAGTCGACTCTGCTATCGTACAATAAATATATCTACGCCTTATTTCTGATCCATCTATATACTCCGTATTATATAACACCGATTCGATTCTACTGCTGCGCCATTCATTTTCCAGGGTTGTCACGTTCTCGCCTATTTGAACGTCGCCTCTCCAAAATTTGCTTGTTACATTCGGCCATCCTGCAACAACTCGCCAGTAAATCAACCAGATCTTATCGATCTGTGCATTCGCCATAACACCAAATCGCCTACCCTAAGGGTTTCGCCTGTGGTTGCAACCTTACGCCTTTTGCTATCTCAATAAGAAGTTTGGACCTTAAATCGTCATAGCTTTCGCCTTTCGCCAACAGAGCTTCCGCCATTTTCACCTCGCCAGTTAAACTCACTTGCATGCACCTTTCAACCTGACCATTCGCCCTTTGCACCTCTCCAGTCAGACTCATTTGCATGCACATTTCAACCTAACCTTTCGCCCTCGGTGTTTTACACCTCGCCTCGCCAAAAAGTCAGCAAACGCTTTGCTCGTAAACGCCAGCCCGCGCCAGCAGTTGGAAGTAGTACTCCTTGGATACCCAAAATTCGCCAAACGCCTCTCTCAATCGCCTCAGAAGGCCGCAAACTCTTCGTCGCCTTCGCCTGCGCATGATCCTGGACTTCCTTGCCCCTCCATTTCCACAATATCGGTTGATGGACGCCGATATCTGTCAAAAGAGGAAAGAAACCCAGTATACAAGTCGCCAGAGGAAGAACAACCAAATGCCCTCGTATTCGCCTGTAGATCGAGAGGTAGACTGTCAATCAGACATGAAAGCGCCTTTGTGCCTGAAAGCCTACACCTTTCCATCACCGCCATTTTATCATGATAATAATGGGTCATGGTTTCGCCGTCCAATTTAACTCTCGCTATCATCTCCTTGAGCAGCTGAGCAAAGTCATGCACTCTAGGAAACGCCTTCCTAAGAGCCGCCTTCCAGTCTTCCCATGAGAGGTCATATTCATCGAGCCGATTAAACCAGCTCCTTGCTGCGCCTTGCAATTTCGCCTGCATAAAATACGCTCTCGACCATTCATGAATGTCGCCCAATTGATCAATTTTGCTCAACCACCTGACTACGTTACAGTCCCGGCTGTCAGGATCGAAAGGGTCAATAATGTCGCCGCCTGCCCTTGCTCTTGACCCCATACAGCCCGAACTGTAAGCGGAGTCCGCCATATCGCTACAAGCATGCTCTACTACCGCCTGAGGAACGCGCTAACCAGATTTTTCGCCCTTCTTGTTGTTGCCCTTGGTACCGCCAGTACCAACGGCCGCCCTTTACCAGTTCGGCCGCCTTTTGCTTCGCCGCCCTTGCCATTTCGGCCACCACAATCGGCTGGATAATAATTGCCAAACCGACTCTCAACAGATTATGTACCATGGAGACTGTTTCGTCTTCCATCGCCGAATCGCCATGGTAACCGTCACTCAATTCCAACTCGTAATCGAGCTCTAACTCGTCACTTCTGCCTTCCTCCATAGGAAATCACTTGAGAAACGCCTTTTAAACACCAATGCCAATAAACACAGTTAAAATACGCCACAATGTTTACAATAATCACTAATTAATTAGCACACACTTTTTTATTATTATCGTGAATATGTGAAAAAAACGCCAAATGTCAATCCACTGTCAAGGATAGCAACAAACGCCCTCCTTTTGTTATGAGTTTTTGTGATATCGCGACTCACAAAAAAGAAGAAGTTGTCACTGCGATTTAACTCGCCGAAATCGCGTATTTCACCGTTCTCCACAACAAATAACACAATACGTATGTTATCCCGACTTCTGATATGTAAACAACCATTTTAATAATAATATACTTTATTTCGCCTCTGCGACTTACACAACACTTTTTAGTAACACGTTTTATTTCGCCAATACACCTTCGCCAGTACAGTTATCATAATTACATAACGCCATGAGTCGACTATGCTATCGTACAATAACTATATCTACGCCTTATTTCTGATCTATCTATATACTCCGTATTATATAACACCGATTCGATTCTACTGCTGCGCCATTCGTTTTCCAGGGTTGTCACGTCCTCGCCTATTTGAACGTCGCACGTCGCCTCTCCAAAATTTGCTTGTTACAATATTTCAGTAAACCAATTCAGTGCTCAAGTTAGATAGTAAGTTTAATTTAAATGATGAGGCGTAGAGTGCCTGTAGATTGTTGCTGTAGTATTCGATAATTAAAAGGGTATCCCATTAAATATTTAGTGTTATCATACTTCGTATTTTATTTAATTAATTCACGGCGGAAAAGAATATTGCTGATTGAAATTATTTTATTATTCCATAATTGTTGACTCGCTAGTAAAATATAATATTCTAAGAAAGTTGCTACACTGAAAAAAATGCAAAGTGTCATTTTCTTTTAATGTGCCTGTTCTGATTGTCTGACGTTGTAGATACAATTAATTAATTAAAACATCACTGATGTGGCTTACATTCATTTAATTATTTTTAATATACCTGAGAATAGAAAGTAAGTACTGGTAAGAGGCATAAAGTGGTTTTCAACTAGGCAGCGAAATATGGGTGGTTGCCCAAGTGTAGAGGAAATTATTTTACGTCGAAATTAGGGTGTCAACACACTGGTACTGCGAACACGGTTACAGCTAATGAACAGAGATTGACGAAAAGGCCGACAATACAGTAAGTAATTAACTAGGGTAAATCAGCGTTCATTACAGTCATTACATTGCCTGAAAAATCCCGAGACCATGAAACTGAACCGCTGCGCTCAGGGCATTGCCAGGTAGGCGCAATGCCCGACACTCCAACTTTTCGATTTCGATAGAGATGAGTAGCGTAGTGTATAAGCTGTGGTAAACGTATACAGGCTAAATTAGAGCTGTAGCTCGGTTATCGGGAACTTGAAATTAAAAATAAAATTATATAAAAGTTTTTTTATAATAGTTAATCGCTGCGCATCAAGAAACTATATAGGGTATTTCGAAATAGTGATTCTGTAGACTTGCTCGCTTATTTTTAGGGCATAATCAAATGATGTGGTAGATTTTAATGTAAATTTCTTTATTATTTTGTTTAGGGATTTCGATATTATTAAATATTTTCTCAAAATTTGGAAGCTTGCAGTCGTCAGCATGAGGAAACAGAATTTCGATTGATGAATCGAAAATTTGTATTAACGGCGTATGTTCATAATAAAACAAGGTTTCGGCTTGAATTTATTTGGATTCAATACATTATATAGAATGTCTCGAAAATCTCTAGAAATATATAAAATTCAAAATAAAGACAAATTTCCAATATTTTTGACCTTTTGAATATAATGATACTGCATATTCTATTACAAATGTCTTAAGAAGATCCTATATCTAAATTTCTGCGAGAGAGTGCGCAGTTTTACTTCCCTTCGTTGCAACATCAACGAACCGTGAGACCACTCCAGAGAAATAAAGTGTAGAATAGAAAAGACCAGAGTAATATTTACATAGATGAAACACTTTCTCAGCTGCCGGGATCTCAGCATGTCCCTCAAGAAGAGAATGATAAAATGTCATATTTTTTCAATATTTCTATGGTGTCGAGGCTCGGATGTTGTCTGTAGCATCAGAAAAAAACATATAATGTTTTGACATGTAAATTTATCGAAGAATTCTAAAAATTTAAATACTATCTAAAAATATACAGGGTTATAAAAAATCACCGCCTCGTTTTCCTGTAACACTCTGTATATTCGAAGTAATTTTTGAAATATAGACCTTCTGATTCCCTGCAACTTTTATTAAAACATTTTTTGGACCACCTTTCACCATAATATGAAATAATTTTGTTTCCATTTTTATTACGTGTAGGTATCTATTAAATCTTTTATTATTTAGCAATGGCGCAAAAAGTTGTAAAATCAATTATGCTATCATAGGCAGATATTTGTAAGAAATTTAAAAATATGTAGGGTTAAAAAAATCACCACCCCCCCTTTTTCTGTAACAGCCTGTATAGTAATTTTTGGAGAGCAGACATTTTGGTTGCCTGCAACTTTTATTAAAATTATTATTTGTATTGCAAATAACAAGAGAGCTATTGGACTTTGCCATACCATTGGCCCACGTTATATATCGTTAAAAGTTATTTTTTCTTCAAACGTCAGTAAATCCGTCATTTCTCGATTGTGTAAGCGGCCGTGAAGTTCGGAGCTTTACTTTTCACTTTTCCGCCGGCGGAGGTAAAAGTGTTGTCATAGCAACATAGATACAATACAAACAGACAACAAAATAAGCGTCAACAACTCAAGATTTATTAAACTACAATTTGTATTTATCACTCAATTTGTGACTGCATTTCGAAAAATCAATAATTTAGGAACAAATTGGTTATTATGTAATCGAACTTACTCAATAACTGCTTATCAATACGGAATTAAAACGCAATCGGAGACGCAATCTTAAAAAATAATATACTATTGTTGACAGTGTCCACTGACAGCTTTATGTTACATTACTATAGCAATAACCTATGCCTATTCACCCACACCGGTCTAAGCCGCCTTGCGAACCCACTAATCTTTAATAATAATTAGATATTATTACTATTAAAAAGAGATGTTTTTGCATTAATTTGTCGACATTTGAAGAAAAAACAGCATATTTTATTTGGAGGAAAAGTTACTTTTCATGGCTTGCTCTCTATTACCAGCCTCTCTCCCTTCGGCTGTTAAACACGAGCGCGCCATGAAAAGTATCAGTTTTCCTCCATATAAAATAATATACTATTGTACTGAGTCTTAGTTGTATCTAATTAAAAACTCCCATTTCTAATTAAAAAAATGGTGCATGTATTTTCTTTTAAACTGAAATTGGAAGAACCATATACCGTGAGTACACTGAACAATAATCTTATAATAAGTCTTGGGATGATAATCCTTTGTTAACATAACCGGAAACACAATCGAGATCTGTTAGTTTGGGTTGGTTTTCATTATTTTAAACAATGAAAGTAGGTATACAGGGTGCTACAAATTCGAGTGCATGCATGGGGATCTCGGGAACCGTAAGAGATACGAAGTCGGTTAAATTAAGGCAAAGTTGCGCAATTTGATGCCCAACAAGATGCAGTTTTGAAATTTGAAAAATTCCTAATGGTTCCGGAGATATTCGTAAAAAACCGAAAAGCAGCTATTTTGTTTTAATTTTTTCCTGACTTTATTTGAAGAGATAATATAAAATAAATTTAACATTATTATTGCCACTTTTTCCCCTTTATAAAATGGCAGTGTCAAATTTTAAATTTGACGTTTCGTGTCCGGGCCCCCATCATCAATTTAATTTTTTTAAATACGGACCTGGATTTTTTATTTCATTTTTTAGAAGCCTTTGGTCTCCCAAAACCGACGATATATTACACTTATCAATATATCAACAAATCTAGATTTTTTCCATAAGAGATAATGTGTTAGACAGAGACGGGGCGATCTTTTCTGACCCGATTTCACTTATGAGAATATTTGTTACCGCTATCTCCCAAAACCAACGATGTATCACACTTGTCCAATAGCGGTAACAAAAATATTCTCATAAGTGAAATCGGGTCAGAAAAGATCGCCCCGTCTCTGTCTAACACATTATCTCTTAAGGAAAAAAATCTAGATTTGCTGATATATTGATAAGTGTGATATATTGCTGGTTTTGGGACATCAAAGGCTTCTAAAAAATGAAATAAAAAATCCAGGTCCGTATTTAAAAAAATGAAGTTGATGATGGGGGTCCGGACACGACACGTCAGATTTAAAATCGGACACTGCCATTTTATAAAGGGGAAAAAGTGGCAATGATAATGTTAAATTTATTTTATATTATCTCTTCAAATAAAGTCAGGAAAAAATAAAAATAAAATAGCTGCTTTTCGGTTTTTTACGAATATTTCCGGAACTATTCGGAATTTTTCAAATTTCAAAACTGCATCTTGTTGGGCATCAAATTGCGCAACTTTGCCTTAATTTAACCGACTTCGTATCTCTTACGGTTCCCGAGATCCCCATGCATGCACTCGAATTTGTAGCATCCTGTATACTATGTATTCTCAAGTTATTATTATCAGTGAAGGCAATAGTCAGGTAAAAAATTTAATTTCTATTCAAAAGCTAATTTTTCTGAAATGTGCGGAAAATTAATAAAATATAAAAAAAATAAATATAAATATAATAAAAATAATAAAAAAACAAAAGATTGTTCGGAAAGTTAATAAAAGTAGGTTATAAAACCAAATTAATAAAAAAAATAATGAAAAAAAGGAAAAAATTGTTCGGAATGTTAATAAAAGTGTTATAAAACGAAATAAAGAAAATAAATTAATAAAACAAAAAGTTAAAGAATCGCGGTTTTCGGCAAAAAGAAATTGTTTTTTTAAGTGTCAAAACCGGAGGCAAAACTTAAAAAATAAAAACTCAATTCCTAACATCTGTTTCAGAAGTTTCGCTTCAATTGTGCGCTTATAAAGGTGGCACATATTTTTTTTTGTTATGCTATAATTTCGATTATTACTTTTAATATTGAAAGTAGGTATACTATGTATTATCAAGTTATTATTATCATTGAAGGCAATAATCAGGTAAAAAGCTTAGATTGTTTTCAAAATCTTTTTTCTTTATTATGCTAAAATTTCTATTATTACTTTAAAAATTGAAAGTAGGTATTCTATGTATCCTCAAGTTATTAATAACATTGAAGGCAATAATCAGGTAAAAAAATAGTTTCTTTTCAAAATCAAATTTTTCTTATGATTATGCTAAAATGTAGATTAGTACTTTAAATATTGAAAGTAAGTATATACTATGTATTATCAGCGAATATTAACTACGACAAGAAGGCCCACTTAATGGCAAGAGAGCGCTACAAAGGAATCGTCGTTTATTTTCTTCGTTGCCTGGTAACGATCGGTGAACTTCGCCGCACACAGGTTGAATTTAAATAAAAGCTGGCCATAAACGATATTTTCGTTTGCGGTATATTTAATCAAATTTATGACGAAATTATTTATAGCACTCTAATACTCTATTTGGCTTTGGAAAAACACAATTTATATCTTCTGAATTGGTTGCAGCGCCCTGTCAAACTTACGTTATGGTTTTTTTATTATTATCACCAAATAAATATTTTGATAAAGTTTGTATTCAACTGGCTGTTTCAAAAATCTATTAACGGTTTTAATTAGTTATTATTGATAACAATACTCAAGGTATGTAATAACTAATATTTAAAAGATTTGATTTTGTGTAAATGATTTCAACATATTTCCGAATACTAATATTCTGACAAAAAACATCAAGAAGAAAATGTTGCTCGAATTTGCCCCTTTTAATATTTAATAAAATTTTGGCGTTTTGGATGATTTTAAAATTGGTTAAAGGTTTCGCACAATATTTTTACTGTATATTTCATTCCTATTTTGTAATACAACACAACTAAAAAATAGCGATATTATCTTATATCGAATATTGACTCGACTATAAAATTAAGGCGTGAAAATTAACCCGACAAAATGATGAGCTGGTCTATAGCCGCCGCGTCAGAGGTCGCCTGCCTACATGATGGTTTTATTTGTATCATGGCCTGCCGATATTCTGCTAGTGTTCGTGCTGAGAAGGAGACACACCGTTGACATGCCGCCGTGGAGAGTGATCCTTCTTATCATATAATTTTGCCCAAATACATAATAAAAAACTAAAGACTGATGTACTATACTGCTAACGTGCTAACACTCCGTTGAGGTTATGTGTTGGTGTTTTCCATAATTGTGCAACAACTGAAGCCAGATTATCAGAAAATGGCGCGTCGAAATGAGGATCCCTTATTGGCTAAATTTGTAACATGCGCAGTTTTCCCTGCTGCTGTCTTGTTTGAGCATTTACGTGTCTCTGTTTTTTTTTTGCTTCATATGTTATACTGAAAGTATTTTCAAATGTCATTTAAATTACCCTTAACGCAACGAATGATTAAATTGTAATTTTAAAAGCTATATCTGTTGTAAAGTCATCGGTACGGGTGGGCAAGAAATGAAATAATCGTTTAAACGCTTAATATTTTAGCAAATAACTGAATCTATTAATCGTATTAATCGATTATCGATATTTTCTGAAATATTAATCGATAAGTCGATTAATCGGTAATTTCTCAAAAGTGAATCGAATAATCGATTATTGTCGCCCACCCCTAATCCCTTTGGCTGAATCAGCAGATAAAAATTTATAATTTCGTTTTAATTTCTAAATATGGCTTTGATATTACCTTGGGATAGTCAGAATATAAGCAAGTGTTTTTAACAACATCTGCACTGATGCTTCTATATTTTGTACTAGTTTCGTCCCTATTAGATTAATTTTTAAAAATAGCGATAACGTGTTTCTGGCGTCCTCTTAACATCCATTTTGCTCATGAGACTTCTGAATTAACCGTTGCAAAAACAAAATTTGGATCATCGAATTAAAAATTTAAAACCCTTTTTTTACAGCGAAGCAGCCCTTAATTTTCAAAATCATTTTTTAAAACGATTTAAGAACATACAAATGATTTTTATACATGACTTTTATCGGTAGTGATAATTGATACTCCCTATATATAAATATAGATGATGAGCAAAAAATTCATCAATTATTTGTCTAAAACACGATATATTAAACGTGTAATACTTAATAACTTCTATGTCTTATTTCTGGTAAACCTTATTATGGCCAGCTTTCCTAGAAATTTGACCAGTTTGCGCTGGGTCCAAAGGTCACATGCCAGTATCATGCTAGTTTTCGCGCGGGGAAGGAGACATACCGTTGACGTGCTGCCGCGGAGAGTGAATCTTCTTATCGTAGTTAATATTCGCTGGTATTATCAAGTTATTGAAGGCAATAATCAGGTAAAAAGCTTAGATTCTATTCAAAATCTATTTTTTTGATTATGCTAAAATGTCTATTATTGCTTTAAAAGTTGAAAGTAGGTATTCTATGTATCCTCAAGTTATTAATATCATTGAAGGCCATAATCAGGTAAAAAGCTTAGTTTCTATTCAAAATCTAATTTTCCTTTGAATATGCTAAAATTTAGATTAGTGCTTTAAATATTGATAGTAGGTATATACTATGTATTCTCAAGTTAATAATATCACTGAAGGCAATAATCGAGTAAAAAGTTTAGGTTCTATTCAAAATCAATTTTTTTTTGATAATGCTAAAGTTTTGATTATTACTTGAAAAGTTTAAAGTAGGTGTACTGTATATCCTCAATTTGTTATTATTATTAAAGGCAATAATCAGGTAAAAAATTTAGTTTGAACGCAAAATCTAATTTTTCATTTAATTATGCTAAAATTTAGATTATTACTTTAATAGTTGAAAGTAAATATACCATGTATTATGTATTCTCAAGTTATTATTTTCATTGAAGGCAATAAGCTGGTAAAACGCTTAGTTTCTATTCAAAATTTAATTTTTCTTTTGATTATGCTGAAATTTAGATTAGTGCTTTAAATATTTAATGTAGGTATATACTATGTATTCTCATGTTATTATTATCATTGAACGCAATAATCAGGTAAAAAATTTAGTTTCTATTCAAAATCTAATTTTCCTTTTGATTATGCTAAAATTTAGATTATTACTTTAAAAGTTGAAAGTAGTTTTACTGTATATCCTCAAGTTATTATTATTATAAATGGCAATAATCAGGTAAATAATTTAGTTTTAAGTTAGTTCTTTTAATTATGCTAAAATTTAGATTATTACTTCAAGAGTTGAAAGTAAGTATACTATGTTTTCTCAAGTTATTATTTTCATTCAAGGCAATAATCAGGTAAAAAATGTAGTTAAATTCAAAATCTAATTTTTCTTTTGATTAAGCTAAAATTTATGTTAGTTATTATTATCATTAAACGCAATCATCAGCTAAAAAGTTTAGTTTCTATTCAAAATCAAATTTTTCTGTCGATTATGCTAAAATTTAGATTAGTACTTTAAATATTGAAAGTAGGTGTATACTATGTATTGTACCTATGTATTCTCAAGTTATTATTATCATTGAAGGCAATAATCAGGTAAAATTATAGTTTATATTCAAAATCTAATTTTTCTCTTGATTATGCTAAAATTTATATTATTGCCCCCTTTAATTAAGTTGTTGTTCCAGTAAGCTACAGACTTGAAAATTTCAGGACATTTAGCCGGGGTAAAATGAAGATCCTGGACGAAAACTGGAAGAAAAACTAAAATAATTAATTTCGGGAGAACGGGAAGAGCTACGGGGTCGAAATTTAATGGTAGGTGCGCCTTATGGGTGGGGAATACCCCTGGGGGGGGGGGGGGGGGTAACGGGGCTCTAATTCAAGGAGGGATTATGGGGAAAAACTGTTTTTCTACCGATCTCTGCAACGGAGCCTCGGATCGAAAATCTGACAAGCGATGACCCTATGTTACATGGTCATTATTGGAAAGGATACCCAAAAATTTTCAATAAAATGGGAAAAAATTTAAAAAAAAAAACGTAAAAAATTGTTCGGAAAGTTAGTAAAAGTATTATAAAACGAAATAAGAAAAAATAAATTAATGCAAAAAAAGTTAGGGAAACGCGGTTTTTGGCGAAAAAAAGGCGAAAGAGTTCAGCTACGAGGTCGAGGATGGCAAAAATGGGAAGAAAACAGAGGCTTTATGAAAAAAAAAATTAAAAATTGGTAAAAAATTGAAAAAATAAAATGAAATAGAAAAAAAAAATAATGAAAAACACAAAAGATTGTTCGGTAAGTTAATAAAAGTATTATAAAACCAAATAACAAAAAAAAATAAGAAAAAAAGAAAAAATTGTTCGGAAAGCTAATAAAAGTATTATAAAACGAAAAAAAAAATAGAAAAAAAGTTAACGAAGTGCGGTTTTCGGCGAAGAAAAGGTTGAGTATTTTTTATTTAAATGTCGAAACCGGAGGAAAAAGTTGAGGAAAAAAAAGCTTAAAAAAATAAAAACTCAATTCCTAATATATCTTTCATAAGTTTCACTTCAGTTGTGTGCTTATAAAGGTGACGCATATAAATTTTTTTATTATGCTATAATTTCGATTATTGCTTTAAATATTGAAAGTAGGTATACTATGTATTCTCAAGTTATTATTATCATTAAACGCAATAATCAGGTAAAAAGATTAGTTTCTATTCAAAATCTATTTTTTTATTATGCTAAAATTTCGATTATTACTTTAAAAGTTGAAAGTACGTATACTAGGTATTCTCAAGTTATTAATATCAATGAAGGCAATAATCAGGTAAAAAAATAGTTTCTATTCAAAATCTAATTTTCCTTATGATTAGATTAGTACTTTAAATATTGTAAGTAGGTATAAACTATGTATTCTTAAGTTATTATTATCATTGAAGGCAATAATCAGGTAAAAAGCTTAGTTTCTATTCAAAATGTAATTTTTCTTTTGATTGTATGCTAAAATTTAGATTATTATTACTTTAAAATTTGGGAGTAGGTTTACTATGTATTCTCAAGTTATTATTATCATTGAAGGCAAGGATCGGGTAAAAGGTTTAGCTTTTAATCAAAATCTAATTTTTTTTCATTATGCTAAAACTTAGGTTAGCACTTTAAATGTTGAAATTAGGTATATACTATGTATTCTCAAGTTATTATTATCATTGAAGGCAATAATCGGGTAAATGTTTAGTTTCTAATCAAAATCTAAGTTTTCATTTTGAGATAACCCGCATCTTTAAAATACTATTTCATTAGACCTGATACATTAATTTTTGAGACACCCTATATATGTGTATATTTTGAGACACCCCTTATACATGTATAAGATAAAAACAAGTCATAAATTGAAGTCGAGTTTTTGCGAGGTTTTTTGGAGGAGATCCGAAAGGTATTGCTCGAGAACGAAAAATAGAGAGTCAGCAGCCATCGGAGTGTACGGTTTATTTTGGTGAATTGTTTTGCTTCTGTGTTGCGATATGTCATTACAAGTCGGTAAAATGAAACTTATAATATTGTTATTAACATAATTTGTACCATTATATATTTCATACTCATTGATAATTCATAATTGATGGTATTAACCTGTATATATATTTTGATATTGTTATAAACCTAATTTGCACAAATATTTCATTTATTCTCATTGATAATTCATATTTGATGGCATAACGTGTGTATATATTTTGATATTGTTATTAACATAATTTGCATAAATATTTCTTCTATTTTCATTGATAATTCATATTTGATGGCCTAACATATGGATATATTTTGATATTGTTATTAACTAAATTTGCATAAATATTTCTTCTATTTTCATTGATAATTAATATTTGATGGTATAACATATGAATATATTTTGATACTGTTGTTAACATAATTTAAATAAATATTTCTTCTAATCTCATTGATAATTAGTATTTGATGGCCTAACATGTGTATCCATTTTCATATTGTTATTAACATAATTTGCATAAATATTTCTACTAATCTCATTGATAATTAATATTTGATGGCCTAACATGTGTCTACATTTTCATATTGTTATTAACATAATTTACATAAAAATGTCTACTAATCTCATTGATAATTAATATTTGATGGCCTAAGATGTGTATACATTTTCATATTGTTATTAACATAGTTTGCATAAATATTTCTACTAATCTCATTGATAATTAATATTTGATGGCCTAAGATGTGGATATGTTTTGATATTGTTATTAACATAATTTGCATAAATATTTCTTCTATTTTCATTGATAATTAATATTTGATGGTATAACATATGGATATATTTTGATATTGTTATTAACGTAATTTACATAAATATTTCTTCTAATCTCATTGATAATTAATATTTGATGGCCTAACATGTGTATACATTTTCATATTGTTATTAACATAATTTGCATAAATATTTCTTCTAATCTCATTGATAAATAATATTTGATGGACTAACATGTGTATACATTTTCATATTGCTATTAACATAATTTGCATAAATATTTGTACTAATCTCATTGATAATTAATATTTGATGGCCTAAGATGTGTATACATTTTCATATTGTTATTAACATAATTTGCATAAATATTTCTAGTAATCTCATTGATAATTAATATTTGATGGTCTAACATGTGTATACATTTTCATATTGTTATTAACATTATTTGCATAAATATTTCTTTATCTTCATGGATAATTCATATTTGATGGCATAACATGTGTATATATTTTGAAATTGTTATTAACATTATTTGCATAAATATTTCTTTATTTCCATGGATAATTCATATTTGAGGGCATAACATGTGTATATATTTTGATATTGTTATTAACATTATTTGCATAAATATTTCTTTATTTTGATGGATAATTCATATTTGATGGCATAATATGTGTATATATTTGGATATTGTTATAAACATAATTTGCATAAATATTTCTTCTATTTTCATGGATAATTCATATTTGATGACATAACCTGTGTATATATTTAATGAAATCGTGTTATGCTGTGAACAACACTGCTTGAAGTGAAAACATAAAATGTATTATTTGCTGTCTTTTCGTGCTAGGGTTTTAATGTTAGAATGAGTGAGAGAGTACACAAGGGCCTTGATGAATCTATACTAACCATTTCCTACCCTGACGGGAGAATATCCTAGTTATAAATATAATGATCATTCTAGAGTTAAGTATAAAACTATACTATGGTATTGTCCCATATTTGCAACTAAATAGCTGGGTAGCCTCCGTAATCCAGGACCTCAGTACCTACCAGCGGCGTCTGGTTAACTAACAAACACCTCTTCAGTTTTAAATGTATTGTTGTAAGTGTGGAACTGCGAATTGTGGTACGGGAGACAGTAATTTAATTAATTATTATACTAATAGATTATACAGCATAATTCGGTTTAGGAATTTAGATCGAGGGTTTCTCTGCCGTACTCTTTCCCCTCGTGAATTCCAGGCTGAGTCCGGCACGCTTTTCTTTAATAAATTAGGCGTATTAGGAATCTGTGGTTTCATTTACATGACGCACCTTTCCCTCAGGTTTCCCTAATAGTGTTCCGTTGAAGCGCATAATGAGTAAGTAAAGTTGTGCAAGATATAATAATAACACAACGTAGGGCTTGGTTTTCTTTTTAATCTAATTTGACGATCATTGGCAAAATAAAGGCAAACCACAATTTTGCTTATCTGATTCAACTATGTTGAACGGGTACGTTATACTACAATTTGATTATGCTAAAATTTAGATTATTACTTTAAAAGTTGAAAGTAGGTATACTACGTATTCTTAAGTTAGTATTATCATTGAAGGCAATAATCAGGTAAAAAATTTTGAATATCTAATTTTTTATTGATTATGCTAAAGTTTAGATTATAACTTTAAATATTCAAAGTGAGTGTATACTATCTATTTTCAAGTTATTATTATCATTGAAGGCAAAACTCAGGTAAAAAAATTAGTTTCAATGCGAACTCTATTTTTTCTTTTGATTATG
Organism: Pissodes strobi; assembly: GCA_016904865.1. Taxonomy (NCBI): domain Eukaryota; kingdom Metazoa; phylum Arthropoda; class Insecta; order Coleoptera; family Curculionidae; genus Pissodes; species Pissodes strobi. The sequence continues at coordinate 42,426 of JAEQML010043891.1, read as the reverse complement.
CTAAAATTTAGAGTATTACTTTAAATAATGAAAGTAGGTATATACTATGTATTCTAGAAGCTATTATTATCATTGAAGGCAATAATTAGGTAAAAAGCTTAGCTTCTATTCAAAATCTAATTTTCATTTTGATTATGCGAAAATCTAGATTATTACTTTAAATGCTGAAAGTAGGTATATACTATGTACTCTCAAGTTATTATTATCATTGAAGGTAATAGTCAGGTAAAAAGCTTAGATTCTATTCAAAATCTAATTTTCCTTTTTGATTATGATATAATTTAGATTATTATTTTACAAGTTGAAAGTAGGTACCCAATGTATTCTCAAGTTATTATTATCATTGAAGGCAATAACCAGGTAAAAAGTTTAGTTTCTATTCAAAATCAAATTTTCTGTTCGTTTATGCTAAAATTTAGTTTATTACTTTAAATATTGAAAGTAGGTATCACCATGAATGCTAAAGTTCAGTTTTTATTCAAAATTTAGATTATTACTTTACAAGTTGAAAGTAGGTATACTATGTATTCTCAAGTTATTAATATCATTGAACGCAATAATCATGTAAACAGTTTAGCTTCTACTCAAAATCTATTTTTTTTTAATTATGCTTAAATTTAGATTATTACTTTCAAAATTTAAAGTAAGTATACTATGTATTCTCAAGGAATTACTATCATTGAAGGCAGTAATCCGGTAAAAATTTATTTTCTTTACAAAATCTAATTCTTCTTTTGATTATGCTAAAATTTAGATTATTACTTGAAAAATTGAAAGTAAGAATACTATGTATCTTCAAGTCATTATTATTATTGAAGGCAATGATCAGATAAAAAGCTTAGTTTCTATTCAAAATCTAATTCTTTTTGATTATGCTAAAATTTCGGTTATTACTGTACAAGTTTAAAGTCGGTATATACTATGTATTCTCAAGTTGAAGGCAATGATCATGTAAAATATTTAGTTTCTATTCAAATGCTAATTTTTCTTTTGGTTTTGCTAAAATTTAGATTATTACTGTACAAGTTTAAAGTCGGTATATACTATGTATTCTCAAGTTATTATTATCATTGAAGGCAATGATCATGTAAAATATTTAGTTTCTATTCAAATGCTAATTTTTCTTTTGATTATGCTAAAATTTCGATTATTACTGTACAAGTTTAAAGTCGGTATATACTATGTATTCTCAAGTTATTATTATCATTGAAGGCAATGATCATGTAAAATATTTGGTTTCTATTCAAATGCTAATTTTTCTTTTGGTTTTGCTAAAATTTAGATTATTACTTAAAAAGTTGAAAGTAAGTATACTATGTATTCTTAAGTTATTATTATCATTGAAGGCAATAATCAGGTGAAAAAGTTTAGTTCCTATTCAAAATCTATTTTGTCTTTTGATTACGCTTAAATTAGATTATTACTTTAAATATTGAAAGTAGGTACATATATACTATGTATGCACTTTCAACTTATTATTATCGTTGAAGGCAATACTCAGGTAAAAGGTTTAGTTTCTATTCAAAATCTATTTTTTTTATTATGCTAAAATTTAGATTAGTACTTTAAATATTGAAAGTAGGTATATACTATGTATTCAAATTATTATTATCATTGAATGCAATAGTCAGGTAAAAAGCTTAGTTTCGATTCAAAATCTAATTTGTCTTTTGATTGTGCTAAACTTTAGATTATTACTTAAAATACTGAAAGTAGGTATATACTATTTACTCTCAAGTTATTATTATCATTGAAGGTAAAAAGCTTAGATTCTATTCAAAATCTAATTTTTCTTTTGATTATGCTAAAATTTTGATTATTACATAAATATTGAAAGTAGGTATATACTATACAGGGTGGGCCAATGGAAACTTTCCATCTCTATTTTTCGGCTTTAAAATCAAAATATGGAAAAACGCTCGAACCAGTCGATTTTTGATTTAAGGGGGAACTATTTTTCAGCTTTTTTCATCCCCGTAACTTCCATCCCCTAGCTGGGGGAAGAACAACCCCTGAAATTTGAATAGGGGAGAGGAGTCGTGCGATACCTCGTTTTAAAGGTGTCATCGAGTTCTTTATGACCCTAAAATTTGACGTCATTATTTTCATCCACAACGAAATGACAGCCTGTCAAAAGTTGTTAAGGATTTGAATGTCTGGATACAATTTAATTTCGTTTTTTATGTTTTTGTGGAGAAAATGGAAAAGCTCTCGGACGCGTCCATTTCTAATTTGAAGGGGAACTATTCTTCAGCTTTTTTCATCCCCGTAATTTTAACCCCCCAGCTGGAAGGAGAACAACCGCCGAATTTTGAATACCTTTTTTTAAAGGTGTCATCGAGTTCTTTATGTGCCTATAATTTGACGTCATTATTTTCATCCACAACGAAATGGCAACTTATCAAAATTGTTAGGGATTTGAAGGTCTGTATACAACTTAGACTTCATTTTTTACGTCTTTTGCCTTGCTAGTTATTATGTCAATAGGATGATACTATGCCAACGAAAATTCCTGCCGATGAGATTATATCATTTTTATTTCTTGTGTGTTTTTAAACGTTACGCATGAGAAAGGCAGGTTGAACATTTTCCATTGAATCACTCACCCTGAAATAGGATGAAAATAATGACGTTAAATTATACGGCCATAAGTAACTCGATAACACCTTTAAAAAGAGGTATGTCACAACCCATCTCCCCTATTCAAAATTCAGGGATTGTTTCCTTCCAGCTAGGGGGTTAAAACTATGGGGATGAAAAAACTGAAAAATAGTTCCTCTTCAAATTAGAAATCGACGTGTCCGAGAGTTCTTCAATTTTTTTTCACTAAAACATAAAAACGAAATCTAATTTGTATCCAGACCTTCAAATTCCTAGGAATTTTTGACTAGCTGTCATTTCGTTGCAGTTGAAAATAATGACGTCAAATTATAGGGTCATAAAGAACTCAATGGGACCTTTAAAAAGAGGTATGGCACGACCCCTCTCCCCTATTCAAATTTCGGGGGTTCTTCTTCCCCCAGCTAGGGGGTGAAAGTTACGGGGATGAAAAAAGCTGAAAAATAGTTCCCCCTTGAATCAAAAATCGACGGGTTCGAGCGTTCTTCCATATCTTGATGTTAAAGCCGAAAAAGAGAGGTGGAAAGTTTCCATTGGCCCACCCTGTATACTCTCAAGTTATTATTATCATTGAAGGTAATAGGTAAAAAGCTTAGTTTCTATTCAAAATCTAATTATTCTTTTGATTATGATAAAATTGATTAGTACTTGAAATATTGAAAGTAGGTATATTTTATGTATTCTAAAGTTGTTATTATCATTGAAGGCAATAATCAGGTAAAAAAATTAGTTTTTATTCAAAATCTGATTTTTCTTTTGATTATACTAGAATTTAGATTCCTTTAAAATATATTCTCAAGTTATTATTATTATGGAAGGTAATAATTAGGTAAAAAATTTAGTTCCTATTTAAAATCTACCTTTGATACGCCCATCCTGTGCCAGGTAGTCCCAGTACATGTAGTGTTGGATTTATTTTCAATGAAATGAGAATTTTAACCCAGAAAATTCAAGACAAAATATTTGGAGTATTCACAAAATGGCCAATCACATAGAAAATATATCACTTGTTTATTATTTTTTGTTTCATAATTATTGTCGTTTATCACAAAACACCACCTGTTAATTTTTATTAGTCATTGTTCCTGTTTTCATAATATTGAGATATATACAAGACGAGTTTTAAAATAAATCTATTAAAGTATGGTCTCTATGGACAACAAATTCTAATATAAAAATATAGCGCTTCTTATATTAAGCCAAAACCAGTTAAGAAGTGATACACTTACCGATAAAAAGGGGTGAATAGTGGAGGCATGATCACTACTGACGGCCATAGGATGGCAACATCTTAAAGTTCTGCCTGGAAAATCCATATTGGGAAATGGAGCGTGCGCCGTGCGGAAAAACTTTGCGGCTCTGTCTGTTGAAAATCGGACGGTATGAAAGTACAGAAAACTGTTAGAGGCTGATAAAATTAGTTGGTAAAACCGAAAAGTGGTTGAAAATAAATTTATCTTTATTATAAACAAAAAATTAACGTATAAATAAGTAGTTTTGGCCGAGGTTTTCATTTCGTAGATAATTTGAAAATATATTAATACAGGGTGCATTTTTTAAGTGACATCGTCAATAGTAGGAGCTCTCGTGGTTTTAGGGGCAATTACTCAGTTTATGCGCTCTACAAACCGATTTTTTTAAACGATTATAGTATATGGGTTAAGTATTGTTAGACTAATTTAAACAATTCCGTTACATGATTTTTGTTTTGAATTCGTTTATGTTCGGTCCCGCTGGAAATAATTACTTCCATCTTAAACCTAGTGTCAAGTTACTGTTCGAATGAACAGTGTTAAAATATCAATAAACAATTGATATTAGTGCCCATCCGGTTCCTTTGAAATCCATATTTATTTTAAATACATTATCTGACAATTATTTAATTGCTTTAAAACAAATGTTAATATTATGATTGTTTTTAAGCAGAAAGCAGCAGTTGAAATTTTATTTTAATATTTCAACTAATTTTAATATGCAAGTTTGTATGCTTTAAATCGGCCGCTCTCCTTAATAGTCCTAACAACTATTTTTGTGGTTAACTTTGGCACTTAAGCCTTTCTATTTTTTTTAATTCCCTTTATTTTGTATGGGTTTTTTCCATTTCCTTTCTTTGTTACAGGTCTAAACCACTAGTGAAATGCCGCGCCACTAGAAAAAGAATTGGGGGCCGTACATATGGTAACTATGTTAAGAAGAAGCGTTAGCAGAGGAGTCGCCGATTTAAGATCTCTCCTGGAATCCTTCATAATAAGTTGTCTGGTAGGCATACCAAGGCAGTAGGTCATCCAGTAGTATTTACCCAACACACACTCTCACGACCCTCAGCAATTGGGGCTTACCACTTAAACGAAGGTGGATATACGTGAACTGTTACACAAATACCTTGAAAAGCAAGGACACAGGGTAAAAGTATTTCGTCACAATATACCTGGACCTGATTTTGTTCAGCATTTTACATTACGAAATGATTTAAGTATCCGCTTAGCTTTAAATATCAAACGTGCGCGTGCAGCTGTGGGAGTTGAGACCTTAATGAGTTTTTCACAAATCTTGAAGCAGTTTTAAAGGAAGTAAATCCCGTCTTAGTTTTTAATTATAACGAGACTAAAATCCCGGTGCAGTTGAAAGAGTTCAGCAACACTCGAAAGCTGATGCTGTTAGTGTTATGGTTTGTGGAGGTGCTAATGAGTTCTGCTACCACCAAAGGTCGTGTATAAGGCTGGACATTAATATGAAAATTGGCCAAATGGATAACCCAATGGAACTGATGATGCCCACAGTCAAAGGGGTTTGACATGGCACTATTCGAAAAATGGTTTTTTGATATCCTCCTGCCATAACTAGATGACCCAGGCCAAAAAATAGTAATTGGGGACAATTACTATTTCTACTATTCTCGCCATGTGAAGATGTTGCGCGTAAACCCCTTTAAATAAATCCTTAAGGGCGACTCAAAAATCAAACGACTATTAACTACACTTGTTTGGTTGAGGTGTTTCAGAGCAAATAAATAAAATCATCTTGCCTGCTTACATCAATCGAAAGCTCAGACAGTAGTTTAACATCAAATAACTGATGGTAGCCCGTCAATCAATTAAGTTGTTTCTTGTTGGCTTTGTCCGCAAACACATCAAAATCGCACGAGGATTGCTAGAGAAACATGTACACTTGGCAACATTCCAAGAGTGCCCCTCAAAGTTACGCAACAAATAATTATTGTCAAAGTCAGCTGTCTCATCTCATCTGAAAGTTATCATACCAGAAATAAACATTGACTGAATTTTTATCGTTTCCTATTAAATATTGAGACAAATCCAGGAAAATAACCGACAAACTTCAAAACCAATATTTCTGACATCCATGAGACTTATTTTAATGTATAATATCATCGAGAAGGTGATTAATTATTCGGGAAGGTAAGATAACTATTGAATGTTTTGAAATGCATTGCTATAAATGCTTGTAACTTCGAAGGTTTCCTCGATAGCGATGGCTAGAATACAGTACGTTTTATTGATTGATTATGTGCTGCCAGTGAAAATGTTCATAAAACCCGATCGATCCTGTCAAACAGCCCGAGAAAATAAATCAAATTACGTATACGACTACAGAACTTTCAGTTTTCCCTGGAACAGTTCGATAAAAGGCTAGGATCATACGATAACTATGCAGCTATCTAAACGAATAAGTAGTATTATATTTAGCTTGACGAACTAGCATAATAGATGTAGAAATAAAGGTGTAATAACTGACTTTATTTGACCTTTATCTGTTACATGTTTTCATACTAAATTGACATGGAACAACGAAACCAGATTTACCTCACCCCCTCCCATTTAACAGCACGCGTCTAATGCAGCCACTGGATGTGGTCGTATTTGCGTCAATTAAATATAAATGGTCTGAAATATTAGACACATGGCGTGTATACCTACAAAACAATTTCCAACCCTTCTGGCGAGGCTATGAACTGGAACAAGTCCCACTGTTTCACAAAATTTGATCTCGAGTTTTCACTGAACGGGAATTTGACCATTTAAACCGAGCAAACTTTTGGACAAAATTTACAATTATCAAGATCAGACAGCAAACCCTGAAGTGCTAAGCGATAGCCTTATTAATCTTTTACAAGAAATGCGGGGAGCAGATAAAGAAAAAGTGGCTCGCAAAAGCGGCAAACGCATAGAACCAGGCAAATCTCTTGAAACTACCACAGACAAAGAACAAACCCTACCAGAAAACTCAGCAATCGGCATGCAAGGATTTCAATCTAACCAGGAAGATAAAAGGGGAAAATCTTGGAAATCTGCAATAAAGAAAACATGAGTAGAAAGAAGTGTCATCTGAAGAACAACCAGGATCATCCGGTATAAAACGTCCTTGCAGAAGTGCAAAGAACAAAAGTCACAAGATCAATGTTTTATTTGCTTTGCAGACTGGGCTAGATCCGCAGACCCTGATTGGATTGCCTGTGCACAATGCAAACGTTGGTTGGGTTTGTGGTATTTGTAATGAGGAAAGCACGGATGGATCCCTATTACACCTTGTCAAACTGCGAGGAAATGGATTTTGACAGTGACGACTCCGTTAAAGTAGACGTTATAAATAAAATAATTATTTATTTATTTATTTATTTATTCAACGGGCCAGTTGCCCAATATTCCAAAATTGAATATCGAAGTCTACGTTCACCTTACCTACAATAAAAATATAAAACGGTAAATGTAAAATTTTGACAACTAACTATCTTAAGCTGTGATCAATTAACATCACGTTGACATCATATCAAAATTAAACGAAAAATAAATAAGTACAATACAGTAAAGTAGAAAGGAAAATTGAGACAAGACAAGAGAGACAGTGTCATCGGGGTTGATCATCTAACACAAAATTTAAGGTTTCTTCAAAAGTTGGTGGGTACATCAAAGCAATCAAGATCAGAGGTATACTGATTAGCCAATCTTGCCACCCTAGGCAAAAACGCGTTAAAGGCAGTTAGTTCTATGTGTTGGGTTATGAAAAGAAACTACTTGTCGAGTTTGTCTCGGCTGGACATGAATGCCAATCCTATTTAGGAGCTGGGGACAATTGCTGCGAGAATGAAGAATGTTGTAAAATAGTGACAGATCTTTCTGATTTCGTCTCCTCCGCAAAGTGTCCATGTGCAATCAGAAGATAGTTCACAGAGTTTTGATAATTAGTTCCGGCTTGGTTTTGCTTAAACAATATTATGTTTTGAACTCTTTCAATATGTTGGGTGTGTACATCATAATGAGGAGACCAAATACATGAGCCATATTCCAAATGTGGGCGCACAAGGGAGCAATACAGTAAACGAATAGAATCGATGCTCTGGAAGTTACCGGCACATCTTTTCTTGAAGCCCAACATTCGAAGAGCCTTAGAAAGTACCCCAAAAATATGCGGGATAAATCTCAAGCTACTATTAAGTGTAATTCCCAGGTCTCTAATACGAGAAACTGACTCTATAAAGTTATTGTTGATGTAATAGGAGTGGTTAACAATATTCCTGCTTTTACTAAAGCAAATTGAGTAGCATTTTTTGACATTCAAGTCCATACAGTTGAAAAGTATTCAGCAACAGACAATGAGTCTATCCAGATCTGATTGAAGCCTGAGGCAGTCATCTGTGGATCTAACTGCAAAGAGAAGGAAGAAACTGTGTTGATAACAAGGTGATATATCATTTAAGTATAAGATGAACAACAGGGGCCCCAAGTGTGAGGCCTGGGGCACACCAGACACAACAGGTATCTCGATCGATTGAAAGCCAAGGACTTGAACAAATTGTGTTCTGTCAGTCAGATCAGAGTAAAGCCATAGTAGCAAAGGCCCATCGACCCCTGCCTTCCTAAATTTGTATATTAGCAAGTGATGATTGACTCTATCGAAGGCCTTAGAGAAGTCAGTGCACAATGCATGAACTTGACACCCCTCCTCCAAAGACCGGGACAAAAAATCTGTGAATGACAGAATATTTAACTCTGTGGAACGACCGACAATGAAACCGAATTGCTTATCAATCAGTTGACCTTGAAGAGAACAAGTCAGAAAATTACAAACGAGGCTTTCAAAGATCTTTGGAATGATACTTAAAATTCTGATAGACCTGTAATTGGTCACCTGGGAGCTATCTCCTGTTTGTGAATAGGCGTTATATAACTAAGCTTCATGTAGCTTGGAAAGACTCCTGAATATAAAAAGCTGAACTGTTTTAAAAATATGGAGGGTAATTTATCAGGACCTGGACCCTTGCCTGTGTCCAGCCCTGGCAGCTTAGTATATATGTCAGATATAGAAATAGTTATGCTGATTAGACGTAAATTATTAAAGATCACTTCACTGGATATAAGGCATACACCCTTATAAGAAAGTTCATTAGGAATTTGGATTCTACCGTTTTGGAGCTTACAAACTTCCATATTACAAAATAGAATATCGAAGTCTACGGTCACATAACCTACAATACAATCTTAAGCTAAGCTAAACGAAAAATAAAAATAAGTACAATACAGTAAAGTAAAAGTAGAAAGGAAAATTGAGACAATACAAGAGAGACAGTGTCATCGGGGTTGATCATCTAACACAAAATTTTAGGTTTCCTCAAAAGTTGGTGGGTCCATCAAAGCAATCAAGATCAGAGGTATACTGATTAGCCAATCTTGCCACTCTAGGCAAAAACGCGTTAATGGCAGTTAGTTCTATGTGTTGGGTTATGAAAAGAAACCACTTGTCGAGGTTGTCTCGGCTGGACATGAATGGCAATCCTATTTAAGAGCTGGGGACAATTGCTGCGATAATGAAGAATGTTGTAAAAGAGTGACAAATCTTTGTGATTTCGTCTCGTCTGCAAAGTGTCCATGTGCTCCTGAATATAAAGATTGATTAAATATAAAAAAAAGGGGGCGTGCTAATAAGAAGCTGAACTGTTTTGAAAATATGGGGGTAATCTATCAGGACCTGGACCCTTGCCTGTGTCCAGCCCTGGCAGCTTAGTATATATGTCAGATATAGAAATAGTTAAGCTGTTTAGACGTAAATTATTAAAGATCACTTCATTGGGTATATTGCATGTTTTCTTGCTATACATTTCTGAAAAGTATTTAGCAAACAGACCAACTATCTTTCCTCCAAAGAACCCAGTGACACCCTTATAAGAAAGTTCATTCCCAAGCTAACCCAGACTAACCAAACGAAAACCATACTAACCCAGACTAACCCTAATTAACCAAAGGAAAAAGACAAGTGCGCTACGCGCGCTTTTCTCTTCGCTATCCCAAAACAAGCAAATCCAACCCAGAAAGACCAAAACCAACCCATACTAACCAAAGCTAACCCAAACTAACCGAAACTAATCAAAACTAACCCAAACTAACTCTAATTAACCAAAGTAAAGAGACAAACGCGCTACGCGCGCTTGTCTGTTCCCTATCCCAACCTAAGCAAAACCAACCCAGACTAACCAAAACTAACACATACTAACCAAAACTAACCCGGACTAACCCAAACTAACCCAGACTAACCCTATGTAACCAAAGTATATTCCGAACTAAGCAAAACCAACCCAGACTAACCAAAACTAACCCATACTAACCAAAACTGACCCGAACTAACCAAAACTATCGCAAGCTAACTCAGACTAACCAAAACTAACCCAGACTAACCCTAATTAACCAAAATAAAAAGAAAAGCGCGCTACGCGACATTTTCTCTTCGCTGTCATAAACTAAGCAAAACCAACCCAGACTAACCCATACTAACCTAAACTAACCAAAACTAACCCTAATTAACGTATTCCAGATTAAGCAAAAATAATCGAAACTAACTTTAAATAGCCAAAGAAGCGCATTGAGGCGAGCGCGCTACGCGCTTGAGCAACCCCGCTCATCACAAAATCAAAATTAATTCAAAGTAGCAAAACAAACGCACTATACGCGTGATACTCTCTTAAACTAATCCAAATGATCTTTTCAATTTGTATCTATTTCAATAAACTAAATGAATTAGTTTATATGACTTATTATTAAAAGTGATCCCCTTCTAGCGTAACATCTAATTCTAGTAAATCATATATTCGAATTATTGTTATTTTATTAAACAAAGCCATTAAGAATTATTATTTATAAGAAGTTTTCATCCCACAGTACTTTTGAAACATATTCAACACGAGGCTGTTATATTTTAGAGCCAAAAGAAATTACACTTGGCAACATCTACCCGTACAATAACCAACTGAGCCGTGCTAAGCCAACCTGTATAATCATGTTTTAAGAAATAGTCATGTTGACGTTTATGTCATAAATATTATATTATGGTTTTAAAGTGTAAAAAACAGTTTTATTTGCAATTTGTATGAAAAGAAGCTTTATATTATGTTATTATTAACCTTCTGCTATACCTTAGGACAAAGTGTACTGGAATTGTGTTTATTAGGAAAAATGTATGTTAAATTTTAATTTCAATTTATTTTGAGAAAATGTGCTTCATTCGCAAATTTTTCTGCGTTAATGTGCCCCATTCATAGAGGAATATTAAAATAAAGAGGGTGTTATATTCTTATGGGAAAATTGGCATTGAGTTTTGACTTTGACCATTGCCCTGCGCAATACCAGCCGCGCATGGAGGCGCTAGCGTCAGTGGAACTAAAAGCACAGCTTACTATAAATTATCTAGTAAGCTGTGCTAAAAGTATGCTGTCGAGAATTCAAAAATGGCGGTTTGACGGTTGTTGCTTAAAGCATTGTCTTTATAAGAAAAAACAATGCTTAAAGAAAGCTGGTTTAATCAATTTTTTATTTTAATTTAAAATTGTTCAGGGGCGATGGTGGATGGAGGTATTGGTGGTGCGAGTAGCAGCCGTTGGTAAGCAGCTATTTTTTTTCGTGAATTTTGTTCTTGAAATTGAGTTTTTTTATGTTATTTTGATTGCATTTACTATCGCATGTTTTTTAATAAACTTTGTAACAAAATGCAAAATGTGTATGTTTTATTACACCCTAAACTATTTTTAGGTTCAAACAACGCCTAAAGTTTAATGTATAATCGCATTTAATTCAACCAGGCGCATTATGATTTATCTGCGACAAACTAATGTATTTACAGGGTTCCCTCTTTGCTTTAATCTCGATTAAGAAAAACGCTGTAATAATTTGTTGCAGATAAATTCATAAACCGTATAGAAATATGGAATACGACTAAAATAAAAATAACATTTGAATAGCCCGCCGCTTTTCTTTTGTCGATAAAACAGGAACATGTTTTGTCAACATTGATTATTAGCATTAGTTTAGTAAGCCGCCCTTAGTGTCGTATAAGTAAACATCATACGTCAATTGTCATTAAACGGTGTGCCAATATTTTACAAGGGAAGGGATACTCTCCTTACTTTTATATTCCTCTATGGTCTCATTTGATGTAATATTTCCATAGAACCCAAAAAATGCTTCAAAATCACCAGAACCAACAAGGGTAAGTATCATAACCTGTGTAATATATTTTCGAAGCCGGTTCTTATGATTAATGCAATGGACAGCACTAATAATCCCGAAAAATATATTTAATAACTTAATTTCAGTTTGTCTATTAATTTCCAGATTGAAAAAATAAATTATGTTAAATCGTCTTCATTCATTCTAAAGTAATTTCAGTAAAACTTCATGAATCGAATTTTTAATGGTATCAATTTCACAATGCTATTATTATTATTGTTATTATTATTATGATTTTCTCATGTTTACGCTTTCATAACTTACAAAGTTTTAGTATTAGGCTGAATACACACAAAATTCAATATCGAAGTTGCCTTTTTTCAGTGTGTAAAATCGAAATAACAAATAAACCCCAGCTGTCACTAAAGTTGAAGAATGAACTAATCTATAAATATTCTCATATGACAACGTATTATCTGCAGAACTAATTAAATTGCACTAAAATGAACAATTTTTCTTGAATTTTCAATCGTTTCCGATGTACTTGACGTATTGCGTATCTAAGAAATTCGCCACATTTTGTACCACCAGATGTCGCGTCGTGTAACGCACATAGCGAATATGGTCTGGCTCTTATTGGGATGACCTATTAGAATGCATCTAAATGATCCGCTCCTCTAGGTAATGAAGCCTGCACTCTGTTTCTACTCGGATGAGTCGGACATTGAACCTTCTGATGACTCCAGGTATGGATTTGCCTACAAACTTTCGTATTCTATGTATGTATACTCTTGGCTTAGTTAAGAATTAGTCTTCATTTCGATAGACCTCTATTTTAAAACTAAATTAATAATCAATATTTAACATTTTATACTCCGATAGCTCGAAAACTATAAAAGGTAAATACATAATATTACATATTTTTGTTTTTAACTTTCTACAAATATACAAGGTGTTCCACTAAAAAAGGAATATTGATTTGCCATAATTTTTTGGGACACCAAAAAAAAATACGTTTTATTTCCTACAATTCGGCAAAAAGATCAACTATGCAGCTTAAAAAAATAAAAAGTTAGAGGGGCAATCAATATCAATATCCCTGTACATATAAATATATTTTTTATAGGTCACCTGGGTCAAGCAGAGTACTATTTGAGAAATACTTGCAACAATTGTTGTATAGTGTATCTGCGAGCAAAAATTCAAGCCTTGTGTGCAGTGATTTTAATTGTAATATTTTGGAAAATTCTGATGAGGTACATCCGAATCAAATAGAAAATTGGTGCTATTCACCCCGTTGTACGGTACTTTTATAAAACAATGAAAATAGAGTTTAGCCGCTATTATGATTGTCACTACAATCTCTCTACACCAATAGATGGTATTTACATACATACCTAGTGTTTCGACTTTCGTAGCCTATGTTTAGATCCGTTCAAAAAATAGCAGGGTAAGTGACATTTTTGTTCCTCACTAAAGAACGAAGATGTCATTATTTCCAATATAGGAAGGTTGCAGTTAAGACAGTACGATATCTCCAAAAGCCACCGATATGCCCCACTTCCTGGCCAGAGCCCGATAATCGGTATATAAAGTAACAAATTCTCCATAATTTCTATTTGTTATACTTATAAACAAAAGATACTGGGGCAAAATTAAGCATAAAACGCAAAAGTAGAAATTTAAATATATGAATACACTTTTCAATTTTCTTGTTAACAAAATTAAGTGAAGTTGAATAATTACCTTATAATTTCAGATAAATTGAACGTCCACATGAAATAAATAAAATATAAAAACGATCTTGATAACTATTCGCACACTGAAGACCACAAGACTGTCATTTGAAACGGTAAATCAATACACTTTACCATCACCTGTAATAAACAAACATTGAATCAATTTTGAAAAAAGATGAAAATTTTTTAAGTACACATAATAAGAATGTGTAAGTAGTTCAATGGCTTCTACTTACTGTACACCGTGATCCAATAACAACGAGCAGCGGCGTTAATTATTCCGATACTATGTATGCTTCAAAAAAAATATTTTTATTATATTGCTTTCATATGTTATAATAACGACTATAACCCATAATAATAAAAGCAAAGTGTTTTTAATGTCAACAACAACGGTTTTTATGTACAAAACCTGCATCCTTGTTACATCAAATAATAAAATAAACGATGAGCCACGGTATCCGATCTAACTGAAATATTATGTTCTAACTTAATGTTGACCTATACTTAATTAAAATTTACAAAATAATTTTAAAACATTCGCAAAATTTTATTATTTGAATTAACGTTACATTTAACCATCCTGAATTATGGCTTACAGCAGCCGTTCACTTCTTTTCTCCTAGCTTGCATGCTGTAGCTAACCTAAACAAATCCCTTTAATTATACAAACAGTAGTAGGACTCATATTGGTGAGTTATATGTTTTCCTCCTGAGAACTTTGTCGGAAAAAATTTCCAGTGAAAATTTACAGGGAGTATAATTTTACCCTTTATGATTTCAGCGGGAAAAATGCCCAGTAAAACACAGATAGGAAGGGTGTACATTTTGCTCTTGATGTTTTAAACGAGGAAAATTCCTAATGAAAATATACTTCTACGCGCTTCTCTGCTCCTGGTATAAGATTTTTCACTAATTTTTTTTTTTACCTTTTCTGTGATTATTTATAATAAGATTCTTAGCTCAAAGAAAGGTTATCTTTTTAATGATATAAATAATACTAGAACATAGATAGATACGATGTACAATTTTGCTTCAGATGTTTTTGCCGGAAAAAACTTGCAATAAAAATTTACCTCCACGCGCTTCTGTCCTCCTGCTATAATAAGATTTATTGCCCAGAGAAATTTTATCTTTTCATTCTTCTGTGGTCCTGCTGCAATAATACTAGAACACAGATAGGAAAGCTATATAAATGTGCTACGTTGGGGTTTGGAACCTTCGGCAACATCATCTCCTGATGATGCTAACATGGTTAGCGAAACGCGCGTCGAGTGCAAATATTCTGTTTCGGTATTGTGGATAAAACTCTGTTTTAGTATATAAATGTGCTCTTTTGGCGAATAAAACGCTAATGAAAATTTACCTCAACACGCTTCTGTACTCCTGGTATAATCAGTTTTTTAGCCCACAGAAATTTTATCCTTTTAATGATATTAATAATACGAGAACACAGATAGGCAAAATGTATAATTTTTCTCTTGATGTCTTTGGCGAGAAAAATTAACCTCCACACACTTCTGTGCTCCTGGTATAATAACTATTTCGCTCTGAGACATTTTATCCCTTTAATGATGTATATAATACTAAAATACAGATGAACACGGTGTATAATTTTGCTCTTGATGTTTTTGGCGGGACAAATTCGCGCTTCTGTACTCCTGGTATAATAAGATTTTTCGCTCAGAGAAATCTTATCTTTTCAGTGATATAAATAATACAAGAACACAGATAGGAAAGATGTATAATTTTGCTCTTAATGTTTTAAGCGTGAAAAATTTCCAATGAACATTTACCTCCACGCGCTTCTGTGGTCCTGATACAATAAGATTTTTTGCTCAGAGAAATTTAACCCTTTCGCGCAGAACACAGATAGATACAGTGTATAATTTTGCTCTTGATGTTTTTGGCGGGAAAAATTTCCAATCAAAAATTTACCTCCACGCGCTTCTGTGCTCCTGATATAATAATATTTTTCGCTCAGAGAAATTTAATCCTTTCACATACAACACAGATAGATACAGTGTATAATTTTGCTCTTGATGTTTTTGGCCGGAAAAATGTCCAATGAAAATTTATCTCCACGCGCTTCTGTGCTCCTAATACAATAAGATTTTTCGCTCACAGAAATTTAATCCTTTCACATACAACACAAATAGATTCTGTGTATAATTTTGCTTTGATATTTTTGGCCGGAAAAATTTCCAATGAAAATTTATCTCCACGCGCTTCTGTGCTCCTGATATAATAAGATTTTTCGTTCAGAGAAATTTAATCCTTTCACATAGAACACAGATAGATACGGTGTATAATTTTGCTCTGGATCTTTTTGGCGGAAAAAATTTCCAATGAAAATTTATCTCCACGCGCTTCTGTGCTCCTGATACAATAAGATTTTTCGCTCAGAGAAATTTAATCCTTTCACAGAGAACACAGATACATACAGTGTATAATTTTGCTCTTGATGTTTTTGCGGGAAAAATTTCCAATGAAAATTTACCTCCACGCGCTTCTGTGCTCCTGATATAATAAGATTTTTCGCTCAGAGAAATTTTATCCTTTAAATTATTGAAATAATACTAGAACACAGATAGATACGGTGTACAATTATTCTGCTCTAGATGTTTTTGGCGGGAAAAATTCGCAATGAAAATTTACCGTAACGCACTTCTGTACTCCTGGTATAATAAGATTTTGCGCTCAGATAAATTTTATCCCTTTAGTGATATAAATAATACTTGAGTATAAATAGAAAGGTTGTATCTTTTGCTCTTGGTGTTTTTGGAGGGAAAATTATCCAATGAAAATTTGCCTCCACGCGCTTCTGTGCTCCTGGTATAACATTTAGCGCTCAAATAAATTGTGTTCTTCCAGTGATATAGATAATACTTAAACACAAATAGATACGATGTATAATTTTGCTTTTGATGTTTTTGGCGGGAAAAATTCGCAATGCGATATATGTCCACGCGCTTCTGTGCTGCTGGTCTAGATAGATTTTTCGCTTGGAGAAATTTTCTGTGCTCCTGATATCATAAGATTTTTCCCTCAGAGAAATTCTTTCACTGATATAAATAATACTGGAACACAAATAGGAAGGGTGTATAATTTTGCTCTTAATGCCTTTGGAGAGAAAAATGTCTAATGAAATTTTGCCTCCACGCGCTTCTGTGCTCCTGCTGCAATTTTCGCAGAGAAATTCTATCCCTTCAGTGATATAAATAATACTAGAACGCAGATAGGAAAGGTGGATAATTTTGCTCTTAATATTTCTGGTCGGATAAAATCCTAAAACTTACCTCCACGAAGTTCTGTGCTCCTGCTATAATAAAATATTTCGTATTATTTTTTCACTGAAAGGATAATTTTTCTCGTAGCAGTACAAAAATAGGCAAGTTAATGTTTATGGCGGGGAAAGTTTCCAATGAAAATTTTGCTCCACGCGCCTTTATACTCCTGGTATAATAAGATTTTTTGCAGATAAGTTTTAGCCTTTCAGTGGTATACATAATACTAGAACACAGGTAGAAATGGTATATAACTTTGCGATTAATATTTTTGGCGGGGTAAATTACCAATGGAAGTTTACCTCCACGCACTTCTGGTATAATAACATATTTCGCTCAGATAAATTTTATCCCTTTAATGATGTAAATAATACTAGAACCCAGATAGATATAGTGTATAATTTTGCTCTTGATGTTTTTGGCGGGAAGGTGGATATACTATTAAAACATATCCGTCAAAAAGTATCTTTATAATAATTGTATTTGGGTACTGTGGATAAAACTGCGTTCTAGAAAGATCCCCTCAAAACGAATATTTACGAGGTTCTTCGAACGTTTTCTTCAGTTCATTTTAGAGATATTTACAGTGTATATTTTTTTTATTTAACACCCAGATTACCATACGGTATGTAGGTAATACTTACAGCAGGGTATAGCAGAAAACTAACAATTTCTTCAATTACATTAAGATCTCCTCCTTCTCACTAGCAGAATTTTGCCGATACCGGCGATTGTTCTCTACTACTGAGCATAAATAGAAAGGTTGTATCTTTTGCTCTTGGTTTTTTTGGAGGAAAATTATCCAATGAAAATTTGCCTCCACGCGCTTCTGTGCTCCTGGTATAACATTTAAGCGTGAAAAATACCCTCTCTGGGTATTTCCTTTGGCTAAAGACAAACACTTATACGATGAAGTGGCACAGACGACGCTGGCTATGACGTCCGCTTCTTTCTCGGGGGGACAAATCGGTCCCTGAACGATTGCCACGCGTTACCCCAAAATGGCCGACGAAAGACCCGCTACTCAACGGCGATGTTATCCCGACCGAGAACTAAACGGAAGTGAGGTCAGAAAGTTCGACGTCGACGACGACAATTTGACAGGGGACAGGAACGAAAACGAAGCACTATGACCTGGTCCGAATCAAAACTTCTGGGCGAATACTCGTTCAAGTAGAGATGGGGCAGACATATCGATACTCAACAAGGGACACGAAGCAAGGATGGATACTTTCTCAGCAGTGTTCAAAGGGCGCCATCTAGCCACCAAAAACTGAGGGACAAGCCAGAAGAAAGAAAATATTGTAGCGTAAAGTATAAGATACCTTTTATTTATTAATGTTACATTTTAGAATAATTGACTGTACGATATTTCATGGAACTAAAATCGGTAAATTGTGTACAGATAAACATTTTTAAATATAAACATGGTCAGCAAGCATAAATAAGTCGATTAAGAGACTATAAAAAGTCAGCCGATTTTTGTATAAGTCAACAAGTATTACTGAGTCTAAAAAACTGCTATAATAAGAGACATAAAATACAGCTATAAATATTAGTCTCATAAACAGGATCGTAATATAATATTAGATGTACAAAATAATTTAACATAATTAATCATTTTTTTATAATTACCTGCAATAGTGGTACTATAGTTAAATAATAGAGAACAGGACCGTATTTATACAAGTTAATAAAAGTCTATATTTAAATAATATAAAGACAGCTAGTATGATTCTAGAAAGATATGTCATGTAAACTATTTTGTAGAATTGTAAGTATTACTGAGACAATTTATAAAATGGTGATATTACGGTTATGATAAATGTGGTAATCCAAAGATCAAATTTCATGGGGTGGACGCATCCCATGCAGGCTGAATTAGTCAATACAAGCAAGACATTACAATACATGTCAGTATTTTATAAAGAACTGATATTGTGTCTAAACGTGGATTGACCAATAGGCGTCTATCGGCCAGTCGACGGTAAAGCATAGATATTTCAAATATGCAAAATACTTAGTGGAGAATTCTAAATTCTACTTGTTCTCTGTTAATCTAGAATTAGGGTTAAGTATAAAATGTCAAAGACAGTTTATAAAAATATGTTTCTTTTTTATTTTATGTACCAAGCACTAGTGGATGTCCATACTAGTCTCTTCAGCAGGCTCTTACTTATGATACCCTCAAAACAGTTTAATGGTATGTCAATGCTAAGACATATAGACTGCAGTGGAGGCTAGAGGGAGTTACTAAGGATCAGCCTGGATCCAGAAAGTAACAAGACCACTGATGGATATTTTTTACGTTCTATAAATTGTAATATCACATAGTATTATGCGGCAAGTTTTTTCGAATTGAGGTCTTTCTTTTTTGAGCTATAGCGGTCGTATTAATGTTGGGGACCAACATTTTACAGGGCGGGGGAACGTGTAATCTGCTAAAATGCATAAGCTACTAAACAAATATCACCCTGTCGCAAGTTTGAACTTGAACTTGGAGATTGTTATATAAAACATTAAAGGCAAACTATAAACAACGCGAGCAATCAACGGGAGCGACTTTGAACCTTATGCATGCAATGATCATCACTTTGTTTTATATAAATACGCTACCGAACCCTCAGTTCGGCAGACTTAGTCTCACCTCCAGCTCCCAAGGTTAATCACTTGACGACTGCCTCCTGGGTTCTATCCGCTCCTAAAGTTAGTCATACGACTGCTTTAGGTTCCATTCCTTTCCTACCCAACCTGGTACCGGTTAGTCACTTGACGACTGCTAGGACCAGGGGTTGCACAACCTCCATAGTAAAGTCTTGACAAGAAGTTTGTCAGAGTGTTGAGAAAGACAAGTGTCTAAATAGTCAGTTAAAAAGTTTAGTGTAATCTCTTAGTGCTCTTAAATTAAACCCAACCCTTAAGAAAAACTATAAATTATAAGACAGTAAACAAAGACCTATAAACAGTACCTCAAATCGAGAAAACATGCGCACCGTAGTAATCGGGTATAATAGAATCTAATTTTTTCTGACCAATAATTGTTGTTAAAGTTTTATCGTTAATACATTGTTATTGTTATAAACTAAACGTGCTTACTTTATCATCTCTTCTTACCCCACGTAACGCGATCCCGGTCTACCTCAGTTACCTCCCGGCACGCTAAACAAGGCGTGTCCTCACGAGTAGAACATCCAGTGGTAGATTAAAGGAAGCATTGAGACCCCGTCATTGTACTAATCGCGACGAGGCTCTTCTCTGAGAAGTTATTAAAAAAAACGCGCTACCCCCAAAGCTACTCGTGACAATATATACATTTTTAATATACATACGTGTCCCCATTGTATTCTTTGCTGTGTTCTTTAAGGATCTTACCACTATTAGCCCAACTTGTTATTCGGAGATAAGAGGGTTAAGGTTTACGTGAACATATTTGGCCGCAATCACCTCCCCGTCCGAGACCTAATCAAGATCCCATAATTTACGAGAATCTGCTCAGACTAAAGCACGAGGTTTAAAAGTTCGACCCTCCCTTAAAATGATGTTTAGATATTACATCGTAAAGAATTTAAGTGAAACCAAAGAATGTACTTAATTGTAAGGAAGCCGTCTCCACTCCTCTGCGAGTTGCGCCTATGGCTGAGGTTTTAGGATTTGTTCTTAATTTCATTTGGCTCAGGAAAATTACTGAGATAATCAATTTCTCGTATAATTGAGATACTATACAAGTATATAGACGTAGCTCAGAAACTCGTCTCTAGTTGAATCAAGTTGATGTCAGAATATGTGGAAATTTGAATCGGAACCCAGTCTCGAACTTTGACGAGTGAAATCGGACCAGTCTCTAGCCAAAATGACTGAATTTGAAATATTGAAATTATGTGGAAATTTGAAGGGGAAAGCAGTCTCAAGCTTAAGCGAGTGGAATAGAACCACTCTCTAGCCAAAACGAGTGGATTTGAAAGACTCCTCTCTGCTTCTTGCTGCGACTTTTTATATGAAAAAGTCCCCATTTGACGTGTGGGTGCGACAAGAAACTATTAAAATTCCGATCCCACACATTAAAAAAATTCTTTGCATACCTGGGGTCGGCCTGTTTCAGTACAATATATATTTTAATATAAACAAGAACAAAAGTTAATACGAATAAGAGAAATACTGAAATGAACAAGAAACATCTATCTACAAGCTATATAAAATGTTTATCTTTTTTTATAGCGCTTCTCTTTTCGATAATTTGATTCAATCTATTGGGCATTGAGTTACCTATATTCAAAACAATATTCGGACCAAGTTCTTCCCAACACTGAGGTCTAAGATTACGTCTATATATTTTTTTCACAATTAATCCTCAAACGTTCTCTATCGGATTCATATCCGAAGCAATACTTCCACTTCTACTTGTATTACTGGCACCATCGACAGGGCAATAACTACTAAGTAAATATCACCCTGTCCTCAGTTTGAACTTGAAAAATGTTATATAAACATTCACAGATAATTATAAACTAGAGCGTTCGACGGGAGCGATTTTATTCCTTAACATTGCCAAATTCATGAGACTTTCGGATCTCTTAACTCCGCTCAATTAGTTAAGTGCAAGCACCCAGGTGCGTACTCTGCTAGTTGTTCTATCCCGCAACCTAAATACCTGAAAGCACCTGTGCATAGGTACAGGGTGATCAGTTCCCCACCTAACCTGGATGTACATGTACATAGGTACACGGCAACCGGGAGATTTCTAAAAAGTAGTGAGTCGAATCTACGAGTAAAGTATCAAAATTTCCAGTAAGAGGATTTTTAAAAATAATGCAAGTTCCTTAGTAATCTGTGTCAAACTTAAATTAAACTACTCGGTCATCGAGAGACGCTAAAAGACTTACCATATAAATATTAAAACAAGTACATAAATAAAAGACAACCCAGCTCGCATAGACTTTATTAATGAAAGAGTGACCAAGGGCCCAGAAACACTTTAAACTAAGCCTCTCTCGAGAAGACATGCACTTAGTATTAATTGGGTATAATGTACTCTTAATTCATCTATAAACAAACACGCATTTATTATTGCTCGCGTACAATATAACCGTTGTTAAGTTTGTTTGTAAATAAACTTGTTATTGTTTTGATCAACGTGTCTCCTTTATCATCTCTTCTCACCTGACGTAGAGCGATTCCGAATCTGACCTATTCTCCTGCACCCGTAAAAAGTGGCGTCACGGATAAAGAACCAATTCGTGACAATATTTATGAAGCAAACGTCAACATGACACTATTTCTTAAATTATGATTATATTATAGGCTGGCTTAGCATGGCTCAGCTGTCGTACGGGTAGGTGTTGCCAAGTGTAATTTCTATTCTGTTCTAAAATATAATGGCCTCGTGTTCAGCTCGTACTTTACAGATTTACTAGAATTAGATGTTACGCTAGGAGGGGGTCACTTTTAATAATAAGTCATGTAAAATAATCTATATATTTAATTGAAATAGATACAAATTTAAAATAAGATTAGTTTCAGTTAGTTTGGGTTAGTTTCAGTTAGGTTGGGTTAGTTAAGAGGCAAATGCGAGCTTATTTGGTTAGTATGAAGCTTCGCGCGCTTGTTACATAACTCAGGCTAACCCTGGCTAATTCAGTTAGTTTGTGTGTTAGGCGAGAGAGGGGCGAATTCGCCGACCTCCTGGATCTTTTTCTAACCACCAATCTAGACCAGTACACAATTACAGTTGGTCCGCCATTAGGTACTTCCGACCATAAACTTATTACAACGGTTTATGAATTGCCACTTCTACAGAAGGATCCACCATTGCCTCTTAAAATCTGGCATTACCATTTCGCAAACTGGAACGGTCTAAGGGAGTTCTACCTAGATTTTCCTTGGCTCGACGTCTGCTTTGGCACTAACGACCCGTCAGTCTGCTGCGAAGAGATTACGCAAGCAATCTCCTCAGGAATGGAAGCATACATCCCAAATTCCATCAAGTTACCGTCAAAAGGAAAGTCCTGGTTCGACAGAAGATGCGAAAGAGCTGTAGGTAGGAAACAGCAGGCCTACAAGTACTGGCAGCAAAATCAGACCGCTGAAAATCGCAATTATTTTGCCAAAGCGAGAAACGAATGCAAACGTGTGATCGACGAAACTAAGGACAAACACAATCAAAGGATCAGGAATAAGCTTTTGCAATGCCTCAGTGGCTCCAGGAATTTCTGGTCGGTAGCAAAGGTAGTAAGTAATAACTTCACAAAAACGTCTCTCCCACCTTTGACAGGCGAACGTGGCATCACGGCGACTACAGCCAAGGAAAAAGCAAACATGCTCGCCAAAATGTTTTCATCGCAGTCTACCTTAGACGTCCCCCAAGGCAAGGCTCTCCCTACCATATCGAACATCAACGAAAAAGAAGATAATACGCAAAAGGCATCAGGACCGGACGGAATACCTGCCATCGTGTTAAAGAACTGCGCCGACGAGCTAACACCCCTTTTTCCAGGCTTTTTTCTCTGTCTTACGGAAAAGGGATTTACCCATCATCTTGGAAAGTCGCTCGAGTGCAACCTCAAAAGTGCAAGAAAACCACGCCCTCAAACTATCGCCCAATATCCTTGCTTCCAATAATCTCTAAAGTAATGGAACGTGTAGTCAACCAGCAACTACTCAAGTACCTCGAGAATAATACAATAATCAGCGATAATCAATACGGCTTTCGCAAAGAGAGATCGACAGGAGATATATTGGCCTATGTCACTCATATATGGAGTAGGGCAATTGAGAACTTACGGAGAAGTCCCGAGCGATTGCGTTGGATATTTCGAAGGCATTCGACAGAGTTTGGCATGACGGAATGCCAGCTTATCTTTGCAACTGGCTTGCCAGTTTCCTCAAGGACCTCTGCACGTTGCAGTTGATGGACACATCTCTGACACATTCACCATTAACGCGGGCGTGCCTCAGGTCGCAATACTTTCACCAACTCTGTTCCTCATCTATATTAATGACTTGCTGACCGAAACGAATAATCCTGTTTACAGTTTTGCAGATGACAGTACCCTTATCTGCCAATTTAGATCAGAAAAACCTTTACCAGCGACTGAGACTTATCACCGCAGACAGGAGCAGATTACACCAATTAATCAAGACCTGGAGAAAGTTCAAACTTGGGGCAACAAATTTGGTCCAGTCAATGCAGCAAAGACCCAAGCAGCCACGTTTACCAAGAGTACCAATACGGAGGGCCCTGACATCATTATGGCAGGATCGACCATTCCTTCATCCTCGCCAATCGGACTCTGGGTGTCTCGATCAACAGCAATATGTCATGGCATGACAACGTTGCTAACATCGCAAAATCAGCCTCCCAGAAGCTTGGTGCGCTATTTCGCAACAAAAAACTGTATACACCGCAGCAGTTGCTCTTGCTCTACAAAGCGCAAATAAGACCGTGCTTAGAATATTGCTCACACATCTGGGGTATCGCAGCAAAGCACACCCTAAAGCTGCTGGATTCCATTCAGTCCGTCTTGTCGGCGACCCGGAATCTGGATAGTCTGGAACACCGCAGGCATGTGGCCGAGATGTCCCTATTTTACAAATACTTTCACGGCATATGTTCCCAGGATTTGGCACGCCTTATCCCGCCCCTGGCAACGCCTGTCAGACAGCCCGACAGACGGCATGAGCGCACCAGTTCGTCGTACAACCGGAAACACCTAGAACATCGCTTTATAAGAACTCCTTTGTCTGGCGCACTGTCATAATAGTAATTTAGACAACCGGTGATGCTAAGCTTTTACACAATTTCTCTATATTTGCGTTATTTGCCTTTACTGACGTAATATGACAATACTGGGGTAAGTTAGCGCGCCAAAGGACGAGAGACGACGCCTTCTCCCTTTCTAGAATTCACTACTTAACTGGCCCTATTCGAAGCAAGTCGCGATCCCTAATCGCTCGTCATGGCACACAGCCATGGAGGTTTTTCTCTAATTCTCTAACGCTGTACTAGCGTACCCTCGGCACAGACCACGTAAGTATACTCACACGTTTACAATCACGATCTCTCAACATTCTCTAACTTTGTACTCATCGTACCCTCGACACAGGCCATGTAAGTAAACTCACAGGTTTACAATCACCCAATATTCTCTCAGCTTTATTACAATATAAAGTCTCCTATAAGTGCTATTCTATTACACGAAGTCTAGCCTACCTACGCGATCTGCGTAGCGTGTTTTATAATATTTTTTGTGTATATAACACGCATTCCACAAAGGCATCCCAGCCGTGCCATAAGCATATATCTGCATATCATTCTCATTCTCAAATCTCAATACACCATTTGAATCATTTTTATTTGCAAGAAGTTGAAGTACATTGTATATAGAACTTATAGAAGCTAGGAAGGACTTAGTAAGTGTTTAAAAGTGACATTTCCTGTGAACGATTGAACATTGCTCGTCAAGTGGTGAATTATTGTACATATTACCTTATATGTGGACATTAAGGTAATATTTATCCTGTTATTATTGCTTGTATGTTACTGTATTTCTTCTCAAAGTTATCTCAGCTAATCGAGCTCACACGTAGCTGTTCCGCAGGAACTTTAATGGACATTTAAGTGTATATAGCTGCAAGACAGCGTTTATAATCATATACTAGTTTAGAATTACAACTGTTTAAGCAATGCTTTAGCTTTTAAGGTATTATTCTTGTGATATTCCTGCAAGGTCGATGCGTAGCATCGACTGATATTGTACATATCGTAGCGCTGACTACACACATTGATTTAATGTTTATATTTTGTTTATTTGTGAGCTGCCAGTTATTTTCAGGTAAAATAACTTATTAAAATATGCATATAATGCTAAAGGTTTTTGTTTTATTTACAAAAATCACTTAGAACTAGTCCCTATGGTAAATTATAGTGCCTACGAACACATCTCTGTTTAGAAAATCGACCAAGATCGAATCTGAAACAGTGTTCGCGTTTAAATGTATTACTAAACAGCCTCATTTCTGATTTTTTTTCCAAATTTTCGTCCTCAAAAGTGCTTCAGCTGCGTTTTTTTTTTGCATTGTGTTCCGTTTGATGTAATCTTTCCATTGAATCCAAAAAAATCTTTACAATAGACAGTGCTTATATGACACCAGACCCTTGTTCGACGTTGGAGACTTTGTTATACTCTGGTTATACCCTGAACCTGCTTTCTAATGTTTAATCCAACTCGAATCGTTTTCTGATTTTTAAAATGGTGTTTTACTTTTGCGACACCGATCTGCTAGGGCACAAATCAATCGATCAGCCTTCTTCTATTCTGGTAATTATCTGGGCTTTTCCAACTACTGATAATTAATGAGGCATTTATATATTTGATTCTTTCTAGAGATTAGTCTGTCATTGTGCACTTGACAACTAAAGTTGATTTATCATTTTTCTGGTGGCTCCGAAAATTCTACTTACACAAACATAAATGATTAGAACTGTACGTGACAATTTTTCATATATTTATTTCCGGCATCTCGGGTTGTTTCCAGTTTGATCAGCTTCACGTAATCACTTTTTCAAACTGTTCTAATTATCTAACTAAAAGGCCAAAATTTTACGAAAATAGTATATTATTTTATATGGAGGAAAAGTAACTTTTCCTCCAAATAAAATATGCCATTTTTTCTTCAAATGTCGACAAATTAATGCAAAAACATCTCTTTTTAATAGTAATAATAATTATTATTAAAAGATAAGGACCCACCCGCAAGGCGGCTTAGACCGGTGTCGGTAAATAGACACAGGTTGTTGCTATGGTAATGTAACATAAAGTTGTCAGTGGACACTGTCAACAATAATTATCTCTTTTTTTAAATTGCGTCTCCGATTGCGTTTTAATTCCGTATTGATAAGCAGTTATTGAGTAAGTTCGATTAAATAATAACCAATTTGTTCCTAAATTAGTGATTTTTAGAAATGCAGTGCACAAACTGAGTGATAAATACCAATTTTAGTCTAATAATTCTTGAGCTGTTGACGCTTGTTTTGTTGTTTGTTTGTAGTTGGTTTGTTATACTCGGGTTTGTATCTATGTTGCTATGGTAACACTTTTACCTCCGCCGGCGAAAAAGTGAAAAGTAAAGCTCCGGCGCGGCGGAGGAAAAAATGAAACTTCACGGCCGCCTACACAGTCGAGTAATGACGGATTTACTGACGTTTGAAGAAAAACATTATTTATTTATAAGCATGGTCGCTGGTCGCACATATATGATTTGTACTATCGTAGTCATATGTCTGTGACTGGGCGGCCTTCTGGTTATAAGATTCTTTTGGGTAATTATTTACTATCCGAACGCACGCCCATTTTTGAACTTTTTGGGACAATGATCATTTTAGGTGGTTAAAAGTAATGAAGTTGAAAAAAATCCAATGGCGGAGGTTGCAAATTTTAAGTTTTGGTAAAAATATTAGACATTAAAGTGAAAGAGCGGATACTAAACAATTAAAGTCCGTTCAAGTCTATTGCGCTGTTACGTCATATCATTCCATCTTTCTTTATGCAATGAACGTATGTACTAAATTGGTCCGTCAAATTGGAATCTTTGACATCGATTGGCGTCAATGTCAAAATATCATAACAAAAATAACAGATTTACTTCATTTATTGATTTGTTGGTACTTTGTTTATGTTTTACGCTAATAATTGCTAATAAAAATCGTTTTGAGATGCCCCACTGGTTCAGTGAGAAAGAGCAAGCTTTAATTTTAAAATTAGTGCATTATTTCACACGTTATAAAGATGCTGGTAGGCCACTTTTACCCTGGAAAGCTGTGCACAATGTAAGTAATATTTTTTATTTATTTATTTGATAATACTAAAAGATGATATCTCTAGAAAAAATGTATTTTTAATGTGTAAACATCTTATGCGGCGATATGAGGACAAATCTCGGCAAATGAGACGGAAATGCGCAAACCAATTCTAACCGCTAGAGCGGTATTATATACAATTTTGCCATTTAAAATCGTTTTAAATGGATTTTAGACGATAAAAAAACATATTTTAAATTAAACGAACCGTCAAAAGTATTATTTTTTAATTATTATATTCGCAGTGTATTTGCACAGCTTATTTTTAATAGACGGTTGAATTTAAAATGAATTTTCGCTTCAAAATCCACGACAAATTCGTCCGAAGCCATGGCTATCGGCCTAAAAAAGTCTGAATTTTCAGATTTTTATACATTTTGCCATTTAAAATCGTTTTTAAACGGATTTTAGACGATAAAAAGCATATTATTATTTTCAATTAAACGACCTGTCAAAAGTATTATTCAGATGCTCAGACGCTTAAAACAATATTGTCATAGCCCTCTTCTGAAGTTTGAAAAAGTTGGTTTTTGACTTTCCCAAATCAAAGGATATCGGCGCACGATTACTAGGTAAATAAGCTGTTGTATATATGTTGATGTTATTCCTTGTGGCATTATATTTTCGTGTCGAACTTGTGCATTGAATTAATCCACTCCAAAGCTGCCATAAGTAATAAGTATGTAAAATTGATAAAAACAGAACGTGCTCTGGAATAGGAAATAGGTACAGAGACATCTTTTGGCTAGTGTAAAAAATAACGTACGATTCTATCTAAGACGTACGGATCTTTTCTTTTGACGTCAGAAATTCTGACGTAACAGCGCAATAGCCTTGAATGGACATTACCATATGACTGCTAGTTTACTATACGAACGTACGGCCATTTTTGAAATTTTTGGGACAAAAGTCACTTTAGTTGGTTAAAAATAATCAATTTAAAAATAATTCAGTGGCGGAGGTTACAAATTTTAAGTTTTGGTGAAAATCAAAATGAAACAGCGGATATATTCAACAATTATCTATCTCAGGCTACTTTACTAATCATCTGCACATTTATTTTTAAACTTTTTGGGATAATAATTGTTTAAAGCTCTTAATAAATTATCATCTAATGGTGGTGAGAAATTTAATTTCTTCGTGCAAAGCTTAGACAAATTAATTTGGTTAGTTTGGGTTAGTTTCGGTTCGTTTAAGCCAGTATGAGCCTGTGTGAAGGGTTGCGTGGAGAAAGGCTTGCCCGAAGTGCGAGGCTGATGGCTTTTTATTTTTTATATTTGGCAAACCATGTATTTTCTCTTGCGAATTTATTAAAATTGCACCTTAGCGCCTTTTTGTTTTTTTTTTCACTTCTATTAAGATAACGAGTTATATTTTTAAAATGAGGACAAATAACAAATTGACGAATTACTCCATGCTCTTTTAAAAAATCGCACATTTTCCTTTATTTAATCATAGCAGAACACTTTTTAGTATTTAAGAAACAACTTGCACAAGCCATTTTACTGAAATAGTTGATTTGTCATTTAATGTCAGATGGTGCCTTGGTTCGTACATATTTCTGGCGTTATTATTATTAATGATGATTGATATTACTTTTAATTAGTAAAGTAAGCCTTGATTAGATTGGGTTACTTTATGATCGTTTTTCCATTATAAAAAAAAAACTAGCAACCATAGGGTAATTGTTTAGTATCCGCTATTTCACTTTACGGTTCAATATTTTCACCAAAACTAAAAATTTGCAATCTCTGCTACTGGATTCTTTTCAAATTCATTTATTTTTTAATCAACTAAAATGACCATTGCCCTAAAAAGTTCAAAAATGAGCTTGCGGTCGGATAAGTTAGCAGACATGATGTAATTGTCTAGTATCTGCTCTTCCACTTTGACGTCTAATATTTTTACCAACACTTAAAATTTGCAACCTCCGCCACGGGGTTTTGATTTAATTCATTATATCTATATGGAAATGAATCTTTTTCCTGTTGAGTATATTAACAAACTATCAGTAGAGATGATTTTGGAATGCTCCTGTGTTACTGACAACATATTATGTGTAATAAATGTGTACAGACCCACTACTAATGACTTTGAATCATTTATTTTGATATTGGGTAGAATTTTATCTAAGGCTTTTGAGAAGTTTGACAATATTTTATTGATCGGCGACTTTAACCCAAATACAGGAAATAATCCAAATTTAAACAAAAAACTCCTTATGGATATTTTTGAATCCTATAGTCTGGTCTCTCTCGTCAACGCACCAACACGTATACAGACTCGAAACGGTCACACGACTTTCTCTGTATTAGATTTTTTGACATCTAACAAGCCTAAAACGGTGAAAAGCGTATTATATTAGGATCCTGGCATTTCCGATCATCATTGCCAAATCTTGAGGTATGATTACTGCCAGTCAGTTAATAATGATACTAAAAACTCTGTTAAATATATGCGTTATTTTTCTGATAAAAATATTAATGAATTTTTATTCCGGTTTAAGCCCTTAAACTTTAAATTATCAAGTAATGACAGACTATGTTGGGGTTTGGAACCTTCGGCAACATGCACAAAAACTGAGCTTTATCCACAATACCGAAACAGAATTTTTGCACTCGACCATGTTAGCATCATCAGGAGATGATTAAAACTGAGAGTTTTAATCATCTCCTGATGATGCTAACATGGTTAGCGAAGCGCGCGTCGAGTGCAAAAATTCTGTTTCGGTATTGTGGATAAAGCTCAGTTTAAGTAATGACATAGACAAAGAGTTTAATGCTTTTTTGGACAACTTCATATGGTGCTACAAAACTAGCTTTCCGTTAAAAAAGGTTAACTTTAATAACAAAAAACAAAAAAATCCACTCTCTAATGAAATAAAAATTCAGTTAAAAAAACCTAGAGACAATTTGCTGGTTAAAAAATAGAACTAATGATGAAAATGTAATTGACCAATATAAGATTAAGAAAAAACAAATTCAAAACCAGATTAAAAATGAAAAAAGCCATTTTTATAGCACCAAAATATGTAATGCTAAAAACAAAATACGAGAGACATGGAATTTTATTAATCATCTGAACGGAAAGGATAAAAAAGGCACGTGTGTTTCGGAAATCTCTTACAATGATCAGGTGTACAAAGACGCCTCCCAAATTGCCGATGTGTTTTGCACATATTTCTCTACTGGCATTCAGGACAAACTTCTAGGTCATTTTCAGGGCAACCTCTCTCCACAATGTACCACCAGCAAAACCTCAATCACAAAGAGTACCTTTAATAATCCAATTACGTACGATGAAGTTACATCTGAAATCAAAGCCCTCCCAAACAAAAATTCCTCTGGTCTTGACGGCATTCCCATAAAATTAATCAAATCAATTAATTATGATATCAGTCACATCTTAGTTGAACTGTACAATTTATCACTTTTCACAGGGAAATTTTCACAAAAACTGAAAATTGCATCCGTTACCCCTATCTTTAAAAAGGGTGATTCTGAAAATGTTGAAAACTACCGCCCAATTTCCATCTTAAGCATATTTTCCAAAGTTTTTGAAAAGATACTTTATGGCAGGCTTCTCTTATTTTTAAACCAAAACAATGTGCTCTCTAATCGGCAGTATGGCTTCCGTCCAGGAATCTCGACTGCTTTGGGGTGCACGGACCTACTGCAGCATATTTACAATAAACAAGATAACAACGAGACTAATTGTGTTTTTCTTTGACTTTACTAATGCATTTGATGTCGTTAATAAAGACTTTGTAGTGAAAAAAATCGAAAAACTGGGAATAACAGGCTTTTTCAAACATCTTATAAAATAATTTCTGTCAAATCGTAAGATGGCAGTTAAATTTAAAAATTTTCTTTCTGACATTAAATATTTAGATCTGGGCACTCCACAGGGCAGTAGTCTGGCGCCTCTAATTTTCCTACTCTTTGTACATGACCTTCCTGAACATATCACCAAGGGCATGATTTTTCAATACTGTGATGATACCACGATAGTTGTGTAAAATAGGTGTTGCCAAGTTCTGCTTGAAGATGTAAAGATCATACTCTCTGAATAAGCCGAATGGTGCAATAGTAACAATATTATGATTAACTGTAGTAAAACAGTCTGTCTGGAGATCTCAACTGTTAGAACTGAAAAAACAGCCAAATTTTTGGGTATTACGATCGATAGTCATTTGTCCTGGTGCCAGCATATTGAGTCCGTATGCTCAAAGCTCAGCAATAATTTGTTCATGTTAAGCTCCTTAAAAAACTCATTTAATAGAAAGGCGTTACTCAATGTTTATTATTCTTTAGCTTATTCAACAATGTCATACAACATTGTCGTGTGGGGACAGGCTCGTGATGTCGAGAGGGTACTCATTGCACAGAAACGAATCCTCCGACTGATGTTCGACCTACCCTTTATCGCTATAGTTGCAGGGACACTTTTAAAAAATATAAAATACTTACTGTAGTTTCCAATTATCTACTTAATATTTTAACATACGTTCATAAAAATAGATCTAACTTTATTGTTAATGGAAATTTTCATGATTATGTCACAAGATACCAGGACAAATTCTGTATTCAGCGACACAGCCACGAATATTTCAAAAAATCCCCAATTTTTGCTGGCCTACGTTTATACAATCCTCTTTCTCACGACTTGAAATGGTATTTAGGAGAGAAAATTCAAAAGACTATTAAAAAAAAATTATGCCAAGGTGCTTTTTACTCCATTTCGGAGTTTTTAAACAATTTTAACTAAAATATTATTTGGGATACTGTCGCACGCTGACTTCGTTTAATTTTTTTGTTTGTTGATTCTTTATGTTATGTTACTTAAATATTGTTGTGTTGTGTTTTGTATACTTTCCTATATACATATAAATTTTTTTTGTAAGGTAATAATGTGACATATTTTAATTATTTAGTTATTATAGTTTTTTTTTACTTGTTTCTTTCTACTGTAACTTTGTAGTGCTCGGAGTCAAATAAATCCATCTATCTATCTATCTATTTTTAACCACCTAATATGACAATTGCACCAAAAATTTCAAATATGGGTGTGCGTTCGGATAGTCAATTAGCAGCCATGGGGTAGTATCCGCTCTCTAACTTTGACGTCTAATATTTTTACAAACACTTACAATTTGCAACCTCCGCCACTGGATTCTTTTTAAACCAGCTAGAATGACAATTGCCCCAAAAAGTTTAAAAATGGGTGTGCGTTCGGATTGTAAACTGTTACCACCACCTTTGTTGAGCCTAGACATTTCATTATCATATAAGACGAAAACACTACTATGAGTAATGGTGGATTTATCAATAAAACACAAAACTATTTTAAAACAAAATTTATTATCACGATTTCTTCTTGAAACATTCATATAATTTGTGTAAATAGGATATATTTACCATTAATATAAACATTCTATATAATAAATAAAAATAACAA
Organism: Pissodes strobi; assembly: GCA_016904865.1. Classification (NCBI taxonomy): domain Eukaryota; kingdom Metazoa; phylum Arthropoda; class Insecta; order Coleoptera; family Curculionidae; genus Pissodes; species Pissodes strobi. Next base: position 9,023 of record JAEQML010043891.1, on the reverse strand, counting down.
TTATTAAAGTAAATAAATGTTTTTATTAAAAACTTTCAATATATTAACAAAAATAAACACGCGATAGATTTGTTCTTAAGTTAAAACTAGCGGCCACTTTGAGCGACTGCGGGAATGTTCGGTTGACGGGAAAAGACTTTGGCCACGCTGGCGTTCTTTCTCCTTCAGGCTGGCGGACGACAGGCGTCCTGCGGGCTGCCAGGATGAAACGCAGGAGGAGAGCTGGAGATGGGCGACGTCACCATTGGTGTGTGCTGCTGATGCTGCATAGATAAGCTGGCCATCGCGTGTATAGTCTCTTTGTCCTCCTTTTCGCTACGTGCAGCGTCCGTAAAGGAGCACAGGGCCGTTTTAGAAGCTTCGCGCAGACAGGGCCAATGTGAAGCATGGACGACAAACACCTTTTGTATGGCTATGGCGGCGCTCCCGCACGGTGAACGAGCTAATTCTAATGGCGAAATGGATGAAGGAGCATCGCCTAGTAACACGCGCACGCACTCCTCTGCTGAGTCACAGATCGAGGTAAGATCATAGCCACCCTCGAGAGCCAGCACCACGCGACCATGGGCGAGCTGCATCAATTGTCTCGTCATATAACCGAAGCACGCAGGTGACACGCGGTAGCCTCCTAGGGGTGGTAAGTGACCATCGGTGGCATCAAAACCCGCTGACACGAGGATCAAATCAGGATCGAATTCCTTAGCGATTGGAAACACAACGCTCCGGAAAGCCGCCAAGTATTCCGCATCTCCTAGCGGTGGATTAAGACCGCCCGACCACGCTATGTTCACGTTGTATCCGATTCCCGCGCCCGTACCACATTCATTCGGACCACCGGTACCCGGGAAAAAGTTTCCATCGTCGTGACGGTGCATGGAAATCACCAAAACGCGAGGATCGTCATAAAATATTTCCTGAGTTCCGTTGCCGTGGTGAACGTCCCAATCAAATATGAGTATCTTGTGCACGCGATGATCTTTTTGCAACACACGTGCGGCAATAGCAACGGAATTGAAGAAACAGAAACCCATTGCTTGTTGAGGTTCAGCATGGTGTCCTGGAGGTCGTACAATTGCAAAGCCGTTTCGGATGTCTCCTGTCCAAGTGCGAACCGCCAAATCTACGGTGCCACCCACCGCCATTCGAGCTGCTGGTGCCGTGTAATGTTCGTTCCATGTAGTGTCGGTGTCCACACCTATTCCTCCACAATTAAGACGGACGAAGGTGTTTACTGGGAGGGCGCTTAGTTTACTCATATCCACTTTATGCCTAAAAAGTAAAGAACTTGTATAAACAATTTTATAAAAACAAATTTTAATATAATAAGTATGAGATAAATCGTTTCTTTGAAATTTTAAGCCGATTTAAATCGATTTAAAAAATTAAAATATTGGGAGGGGGGGGTAGAGGTGGAATCTTTGTAAAAAAACTATATTTTTTGATAAGGAAGTTCAAAGTAAACGGAAATAAAAGGGTGTAGAGTTAAGCATGGCAAGCCCGAGTGGACAAGCCACTGGAACGAAGTTACATGGTAAGGCTTCTATCATACGGCACGGGTTGCTGCTAGTTCGGTTTATGGTTTTTCGAAATTGTCCAGTAACATATATAAAAGCAAGTAAACATGCATCTGGTAACATTTGCGTCGTGTGATGGAAATTAATATAATTATGTGTTACCGGCTCACACGGAAAAGTCTATAAAACCGGACCGGACGAAGTTCGTGTCGTGTGATAGAAGCCTGTAAATTACTTAGTTATAACTATATGTTATCTTAAATTATATCAAGGTACTAGACAGTTCGCCGCACGCCGCTCGGCCGGATAGTATTTTTCGTCCTAAAACATATATTATTAAATCCATCTCATACTTATATTAAATGGTTTCGTAGGTGACCAATTAGAAAAAGTAAGAATATTTTATATAATAAGCAAAAACAAATATATAAACTATAAAAATATATAAATACAAAAATCGTATCATTGAACTGCTTTAAGCTAGGGTTTTTGATTTATAAAGGTCAGTGTATTTAATCGTTCTTACTGTTGGGGAAACACCCCAACACGTGTATATCTTTCGTTTCTCACCGTATAGTTTGGTGATAACACCCTGTATGTATGTAGTATGAATGAACCGTAATTAAACTCAAAATAGATTTATTTAACCCCAGCATATTTCTGTTCTTCATTCCTCCTTAGTCCAAACCTGGATGGTCGATCCCATTAGATAAAACAATTGCTGAAAATATAGCTAATTGTCACTCCGTCAGGGAAAACGTTTGTAATCGTTTTCAATTTAATATATCCTCGTCTCCGTCACTGTTGTGTGGACAACAATATGTCGAAGAGAGAAAGAACATTTTTCTACCCTCTCAAATACGATAATGAAATCGCACACGCTTATATCCCCGCTAAGCAATCTGACATTTCGTCAACCACATCGTTCTGAATTGTTCTCAATTTAATATATATTTGTCTCCGTCAGTATTATGTAAATAATAATGTGTAAAATAAAGAAAGAAAACAGTTTCTACCCTTTCAATCTCAAATGAATTCGGCATTTGCGCCATCCCCACTTTATTTGGTTTTGTCACCAGGCGCCTGCTAGAAGAAATTAGTTTTATCAGTGCCTTGCTAACACTCAAGCGTGCTAGATCGGTCCCGTCATCGCTCTCTAGCCAGTGCAGTTACAACTTTCTCTCGAACAACAGCGAAATTGCTGATTCCCGTTTTCGTGCCAAAAGGTCACGACCTTTTAGGCCATTTTCTCCGTTTGTATGCACAGATATTAGAGAATATCTAGTGCACCTCTGTTATATTTGTCCAAGATTGGACAAATACCTCTTTTGGGCGTTTTAACGCAATTCCTCGAAGTCAGAAACGGCGTAGCGTCTCTGTTCCCTTGTAGTTGAAGAGAAGAAGAAAAATGGCGGTACCAGATGTGAACAATTCAAATCGATGATTAAAGTGAAGTAGAGCATTGGAAATCAAGGTATTCTCTGTGAGAAAGAAAGTGGCATGTATTTAAAGCATAAAAGTTGTTACATTCAAATTTCAAAGTAAGGATAGACCTTCTAAATAATACCTCAATGGGATAGACATTCTCATTTAAAAGTTAAATAATCAAGGTTTTTGTAGTAGTTATTTATAAATAAGTAACCTTTGTATATTTGGTATTTATGCGTGAATGGGTGAGTGCTTGAAAGTAGATAGGAAATACTATACATATTTATCATATTAAGTGCCAGTTACAACTGCATTATTAAAGTACTTAGTTAACCTAACTAACTAGTTTCAATTCACAACGTATGTCTAAAACCCCCACCACCCTATCTTAATACAGTCCATTAATTTGCTTGTGGTTAATTATACAATTAATTAGCCACCTACACCTTTATGGCTTGAAGCAATTAATAAAATTAATTTGTTTGTACCGATCACTGAGATTCGCAAATATGTCTTTATTAACTTAAGGTATGCGAAACTTATTTCGCCGCTCGCTGCTGTTAGGAGTAAAGACAAGATCTTAGCTGCGACAACAATATTTGATCAACAACTCCGTACAATACAAAGAAAATCTACTTAAACGAAAATGGTGCTACGTCACCTTCCGTGGGCCAACGATATTCGTGTTTAATCACCCACCAAAGACCGATACCCTATTAAGTTTTCGTTCTTGGGAGTCAGGCGTCGCCTGAATCTTCATCTTTCTGATCGTCAGATTTTTTTAAAAGATTTTTATTGCTTTATCTGTACGACTGTGACATCCCGTTTTTGGTCTTTAATTATAAGTAAGTTTTAGGTACGCCCCGGTAGTAGTTTCACTTGTTCGGAGTACTAAATGTAATAATTGATATCTCTTGCGCGTGTCTTAGGATATCCGTTCTGATTGGAACGACTAGGAACGCCGTAGTAAAATTTCGGGTGCGCGGGCTTCCTTGGTCGAGACGCGAAGGGGTCGACTTGCCCCGCTTGAAAAGGTTCGGTCCTTTCCGAGAGAAGCCTTTCAATCAGTTAGTCGATTTTAAAATTTGTTTTACGCCGAGTTAGTTTGTGGCGGATTTTGTCGACTAACGGGTAGTTATTCCCATTTTAGTTGTTGAGCTTCGTTTTGTCTAAGCTTAGTGCTGTACCCTACGGGAAAATCTTGCTTACGCAAGGATTTATGAAACGGTGTCTTCTGGTGAAGACCGCCATTTTTAGTGGCAGTTCTTTCTTATGTGCCGTGTAGCGTAGCCCTCAGTCTGAGGTAAGTTTTCCTTATAAAATGCTGATGTTTTGCGTTTTTCGGGTCTAATTTAATTGCATTTTTTTGGTATTAATTAGCTTTTCGTTCCTTTCGAACTCGATGTAATAGCTTAATTTATTGACGTGACGTCATCCTAATTAGAGATTTGATTCGAGTTGATAGTTCTTTTTGCTACTCGGGCGACTTAGTTAATTATTTAATGGTTATTAGATTAACTATGTTAATTTGTTTCGGACTCAACCTAGTAGCCAAATTATGTGAGAAATTTTAGCCTTTGGGGCATCTATACTTGAATAAAATAGTCGCAGTTATTTGTTCTAGGGATTTTTACTATCGGCCAAATTAATTATTTTAATTTATTTCCGGCGAAATGTAACGTAGATTTTTTGGCAATTTGAGTAGTTCGATTTATTTGACCAATCCGAGGTAATTCAGTTACGGGGGTAAAATGTAACCATTGATTTCGATTTCGCTTTACTGATGGCAACTTTTTGCTATAGCCCTTAAGTATAAATAATGCTAAGATCGCTGATTTTTTTTTGTGGAATTCGTTATAGTATCGAAGTTGAAGTCATTGCAATGGGGATTATGAGTTTTATTTCTTAATTTTAATATTTATTTTTGCAATCAACTTCTAGAGATTCGTGTTGTTTGATGCTTTTAATTATTAATTAGACATTAAACCGGGGAGTTCGGTTGTTGGGGCTTGTTAATGCAGTTTTGCGTTTATTTAGATATCGTATTAGGGGAAGCCTCCAATCATATCGTATAATTTAGAGTCCATATCTTTGGCGTATGTTCGTTCATAGTCGTTCTCTTTATTGAATTTTGTTCTCGATTGATTAAAAGTAAGATATAGGCACGCTATCTTTTGATATAAACATTGGAAAGTCATCCGGATTAACTATTTGCCAAACTCGTTTAGGGCAATGTTTATATTAGTTTTTTTTTTGCTGCATTGGGTTCACTATGTGGATCGTACAACTTTTCTCTGGAATTATAGTAATCCGGAAAGAGCTATGCCTTTTATTTTATAATAATATTTTTGGGTCAATCCGATTATTTATTTGTCTAAATTTATTCAGTATGATTCATCATTAAAGTTCATTTTAGTGCATTTTGCCCGTTAATTAGCTCATATTAGATTTTTTTATTAATATTTATCCGGGCCAGTCTAGAAACAATTCATTTAATTGCGTTCATTTATCTTTTATTTCGTACTATGGCTATTATTTACGGCTTTCAATGATTATGCACGTTTATTTTTGCGGTGCCAAGCTCGGCCCGAGCTATTAGACTGCTTATTTTCTCCTTTCAAAAGACTCTACATTTCTTTTTAACTGGTGAGGTTGGCTTCCCTTGGTCTCGAATTTAATGCTTATATTTTTTTTGTATTACTGATATTAGGCTATAATTGTACTACATCCCGATTGCTCTAAAATATTATTACGGGGGTGGGTTTACTCATTTATTCTTTGTTTTTTTGACTTCTGGGTTCATTATTGAGATGGATTTAAAATTAAAAAAAAAATCTATTTAATCGAAAATTTGAATTTCTGGTAAGTTATTGTTTTTTTTTGGAAAAATAGTATATAATAGCAATCGATTCTCATATCGTTGTGACTCGTTACTAGGGAATGTTTTCGTTCCTAGGGTCCTCCCCACGGGGCAGGAGTTTAGCAGTCCCTTATTGGGCTAGAACTTGTTGGTTCCCCTACCTGTCTGGATGGCGGTAGACTAGGCCTAGCCGAGCTTGCTTGCCTTGTGTGACGAGATCGGCCTTGGACCGGCGAGACGTGTTGGACGTCGGAGGGTTTTCCACCCAGCCTGGTCCCGAAACAGGCCGTCCGTAGTCACCTGACGGTGAAACCTCTAAGAAAGCTAAGTGCTAATTTTTTTTTAGTTTTTAATATCTGTTACGCAATAATTGTTTCTTTGTGAGTAGGTAATGTAACATTGGTTGTATTTGCGCTTTTTATCTCTGCGGTTTACGTGATCACGACCCCGCACGGTAGACCAAACTCAATTTAAGTTTTTTTTATCCTCTTCCTTCAGGAGCACTTGACTGGTGCTGAAACATTAATACCAATATCTACCCGGAACAACTAAGAGTTTGGGTCAACCTCAGATAGAGAACTTATTCATTATTAAGATATAATTTTATAGTTAGTTGTTTAGATTTGAACCGCCTACAACTGTCGGGGTGGTACCTCATTTTGTAAATGTAACTTTTCGAATCGCGAATTGCAATAATCACTCTTGATTTACTTTTATTCGGGGCTACTCTTGCGCCCCGTAGTTTTCTTTTTTTCCAAATAAAGAGTCTAGTATTGTTTCTGCGGCGTTTTTATTTGGCTCAACAACAACTTTTGCGCGTTTCACATTTCAGCTCTTCTAGATTTAGGGGAAACCTTTTTGGCGAATCTTTCCGGCAGGGTTTATCTTGAGGAACCGAGGTCTTGCAGTTCCGGGAAACAACGCGGGGATCTCCAGTTTGGTCCGTAACGAACTCGGTGGCGCCCAAAGAACCTCTCTCCGGAGCAGCGGGCAAATTGCGAGCTCACTTTACAACTTGCTACAGGGCCTTGCATTCTGATCTTGCCGGGAGTGTATTTTCACGAGGGAAATCTGGTCGAACTCGGTAAGTGTATATTAATACTACTCTCGGTGGAACTCTCGTCATAGCTCCCCGAGCATTAAAGAACATCTTTTAATTTTTATTAGAAAAAAAATAGCAATATTCTCATTACACAGAAAGCGCGTTGCACGACAAATAAATTGGTATAATTTTACTGTAAATTTACCAAATTTAATATGTGTGTATTAAATTTTTCCAATTCCTTTTTAGCTTTTTTGATAAATAATTTGCTTTTCATAATATCAAATCGGTAAAAACGAACTAAAATTGTGAAAAGCAAATTATTTATCAAAAAAAAAACAAAGGAAAATCGAAAAATTGTTTGAAACGTCATTATTTCTTTTTATCTGATTAAAATTCATATCGTTGCAGATATCGTTACGATACTTGGAAGGATCAAGTAAGGAATGAAATACTATTACTTGACTTAAAAATGACAGCTGAAAATTTCAAAATGGCGACTGTTTGCCATTTTGTAACATTTTTATACGAAATGAGTGGCATATTTTGAATTTTACGAGAAATTTTAAGTCTAATTTATGTATCATAGCCTATCCGTAAGCATTAAAACATTATGACCCTGAATCTAGCCACATGCGATCCGTCAGCCGGGGTATTATTATGGCTTTGCATGGCCCTCCTATCGCTTCGCTCGCTACTGGGGCTCGATCAACAAGACCTAACCAAGTGCTAACCAAAATTAACCCAAGGCTATCCCAAACTAACCCAATTGTTTTTTATTAATTTGCATTTTTTTGGGTTAGCCTTGGGTTAGTTTTGGTTAGCACTTGGTTAGTTCTTGTTGATTGAGCCACCGTAGCGAGCGAAGCGAGCGGAGGACCATGCAAAGCCATAATAATACCCCGGCTGACGAATCGCATGTGACTAGATTCTGGGTCATAATGTTTTAATGTTATCCGTAAACGTATTGTATTTGCCTCCGCGTTACAGAACTCCAGTTAAATAACGCCGCGTGATTGACTAGATAAGCACGTGTGTTACAAACAGCTGATGTGATTACGGTTATGTTATTTAATGTTTACATTTGGGGCGAAACCAACAAAAACTAACCCAAGGCATGCTCAAAATCGAAATAAATAAATAAACAAAAAGCTGGACCGCATATATCAGCTAATTGAACTTAATTCACGTCGGAAAACTGCGGTAAGATAATGCAGGGATCAATTCTGCAGGACACCAGCTAGACGTCGCATGCCGCAAATGTTCAGATTTATTTATGTGACCAATCGCGTGGCAGTATTTACGACTGGTTCGCAGGCATAAGCTTCATATGCTATCCGTAAAGTTACTAGTTTAGGAGTTCGAAACAAATAAAAATCGAGTTTGTGAACAATTTGGATTGGTACAGAGAGAAAACTGTTAAATATGAAAAACCAATTTACACTTTTTTATCTTAACTTTTTTGAAGAGCTATCGCATGGGAACATCTCGAGAACAGTACAAAAATCGTACCACTGGTACCATCTGTAGTTGGTGCCATGCGATATCCCTCTAAAAGTAAAGATATGAAAGAGCAAATCGTTTTTGTTGCTGTATCTATCCAAACTATTCAAAATATGGTTTGGGTTAGATTAGTTATTTTTATCTGCTAAACTAAGAACCTAACAGATAAGATATGACACATTAATTAGACTTAAAATTTTACGTAAAATACAAAAATGTATTTCTTATTGAAACGATTTTGAATTTATTAAGCGGCGGGGCTTTAGAAATGCTTACTAAATATGACTATTGACCAAATAAGTGTTGTGTGCCCGGTGAAGTGATATAGACCATGAGAGTGACAATTTTTCATGTTCTGACGAGTCAGATTCGCCATCTGAATACAGTGATGATAGTGAGATTAGCTATGAAAATGAAGATGAATCAAATAGTATAAATACAGACAACTTTGAATTCGAAGTGTCATGAACTTCTGATAGTGGCTTGTGCCACTATCGCTATCTCTGAAACGGTAAGACCTACGAGGTCGATTAAATTAGAGAAAAGTTGCATTTTTTGATGCGAAATCAGGATCCGTTGACAGTGTTGTCAAATTCCTGCTAGTTTCTATGATACAGGGTGATTTATGAAAAATGCCTACAAATATTTCGTCAATTATTACAAAAACTGTTCATTT